>JADGJF010000058.1:24492-43294 GCA_027596845.1 Quaeritorhiza haematococci | reverse complement strand
CTTCCTACCCTACCCACACTCCCACGATCATCCAAAAACTAACTCAAGAGTCTGCGAAGCGATCAACGCGGTAGCTTCAGTGTGGTTCAGCCGCACCCCCCGGGCGAGGCGTTTCTGTGCAAGGAAGCCGACTTGATGGAGGACGAGCTTGTCGAGCTCGCGCGGGACAAGGTGCATGATGTGGGGTTTGTCGCGTTGGTGGGGTCGATGGGGATGTTCGCTCACTTGTTGGTTATCGCCTTTTCGGTGTTTGGAACCAGGGTTTTGCGTTGCTTTGGGACCGCGTCAAGATAAGGGATGGCTTGGGTGCGGTTGAGTTCGAAGTCTGGTTTTGACGGGCCGTTTTTGAGGGCCTCCGGCAAGGGGGCATACTTAGAAGAGTAAATGAGAAGATTCAGCGATTGTGGTGGAATCGGACGTCCTTTCATTGAGGGTAGTTCTTTTTCGAGTGACGATCCAGGTGGCCATGTTCAACATTGGAAATCTCGACATTTATTTACAAAAAGGTAAGTTAGGCTGGTTGGAATTACTTTCTTTCGAGTTCGTCAGCCGGGTTCTTCTAAGTATCGTTAAGGGAGCCCTGGGAAACGGCGCTATCCCATCCCAACATTATGGTATTCATCTAACTGCCATCATTAGAAAATCGTAATCAGACCCAGCAGCACTGCAAATAAAACACTTATGATTACTAATAGCTGGTTGAAAAACGGTGAAAATATCCTCGTTGATGAGCTCCCCGCAGATGTCGACGTAGTTTCGAATGTTGGCAGAGGAGGTAGTGGTGGTATATTTGGTGGCAATGGTGGTATATTTGGAGATTGTGTCGTCGTTTGATTTCGCATTCGCTGCTGGTTGGGCCGCTCGTCATCAGACATGGAATCAGTATCTGCTTTCTTCATTTTCTTCTTGGGATTCGGATTGCGCTTGAGTAGTAGACGACCGGGAGAAGGAGCTTGAGGTCGAGGGATAGTGGTGCGAATGATCTGCCACGGCAGCCGTTCATCGTCATCCCGCTTTCCTAATGTCGTGGTGGTGTCGATCTGTGATGGGTTGTGATTGTCGAGCCGTTGGGGAGATATTCTTAGAGAACGGCGACCACGTTCTGGAGTTTCGTTATTGCTGCTGATAGATTCGGCTGATGTTACTATCTTGGCAGACTCATCGCCTTCGGATCCGTCAGTAAGTTCTGCCGCCGCGGCCGTGCTGATGCAGCTGAAACTTATCATGAGCAGGAGTAGAGCTAAAGATGGCGGTAATTGCATCGTTCCAACGGTTTCCCCTCCGTTCGCCTTTTTCGCCAAAATGGGGCCCGTCGATTGAGGTAGCGGGGGTGAATAAATAGAAAACGGACAGAGTGCTCAATGAGTTCTTGGATTTGCGGCGTGGTATGTATGAACTCCGAACCTATCTCCGAAAGTCAAGCGGGGGAAATTATTGAGGAGAGGTTCGAATTTAGGTGTACAAATGTTCGACAATTTTTTGATCAGCCATGTTCATGCATGTCAGACATCAATTTCGAACCTTCGAAATGGTCAAAGATTCTAAAATGACGGCCAAAGGCGGAGTTTGAGCGAATCGGATTGTAGATGGGTGTTGGAGCAGTGTTGGAGGTGTTTGGTTGGGTCTTTAACCGAGGTGTCAGGGCAAATTCGGGCACCGTCAAACAGTCTTTATCCAGGTCTTTACCAGCAGTTCTAATAACGCGATGTGCGCTCAGGTTCATTTGGGTGCTAATTGGTGGGTTACAGTAATTGTGCGTCAAGTGTGCATCAAGCGGGGGTGGGTGGAGGTATGATATCTTAGAAGTACTTGGAGACTTTATGGAACGACTATGGAAAATCTGATGGAATATAGGTATAGTTCATGTTTATGGTAGTATGTCTTATGTGTCTGGGTATATATGTTGGCGACATATTCAATTTCAAGCCATCGACCTATGGTTCGTCAAGCCCAGTGGGAACATGCCGCTGTAGCCGGTGGTCTGGTTACGCCCTCGGGCCCACTGATCTTTGAAGATTTGCCTGTTCAAAGAGACATTCGCAAGAAAAGAAATGAGTATCAGTCCGTTATGAAAACATGCAAAATATGAAGGTGGGAGCGAAGGGACTAACTACATCATGGTATAGTACACGTACTCGACAATAATGTGATCCCCAGCGGACAGACTCAACTCATCTGAGGCACTTGGGACATAACGATCCGTTGCCGTCACGACAAAGTGGGTGTCGGTTACTGTGATCACAGGCTGCTGAGTCTCAGGTGCTCTCAGGGACTGATTTCGTTGCGTAATTCCAGCTCCCTGCGAATTAGGTGGCATGAGCATGTACGTCTCAGCCACATTATATGGTTGCGTATCTCCCGAAACGGAGACTGCTGAAGGGACTGTCATCGCCACGGGATATTGCGACCAGACTCCAACTGGCGGAGGACTCGACACTTGACTCCCAACGCTTGAACCTAACTCCGACGGATCGATAGTTTGTACACCGTGTGCAGCCTGAGGGTAACTGGGTGATGGGTATGAGGATACCGAAATCGTGAAGTTTCGCAGGGTGACCGATCCCTGGTCGCTGTTGGCCAGCTGGCTCTCGGGCGATTTTTTGATCAAGTTGTTCTTGGTTTCCCGACGCCATCGGACGTGGTATATGGCCAACCCCACAACCAAGACAAAGAGCAGCGCGATCGCAGCACCGAATCTCGCAACCGCCCCAGATGACAAACCACCACCGCCACCGGAGGTCGTAATGGTGCCGTTATTGTTGTTGCCGCCACCGGCACCGGTGTTTGTAATATCCCCCGGGCCTGTTCGAAACTTTCCCCAATTTTCTTGCCAGGCCATCGTCCGGGGTCGTTTTCTGGTTTGCTATGACCACCGAAAATGAGGACGTATTGGTTTTGGACATAGGCGAGTGAGTGATCGAACCGCGGTGAAGGAACCTTGCGGTCCAGTGGCCGTGCTCACGCGCGTCCATTTGATTTGAGGGAGTTCTGTACCGTCAAGGGTCCAGAGGTCATCAAATGCCGTGCCTTCGGAGAAATTTCCACCTCCGAACATGAGGATTTGATTGTTTGCGATTGCGGTGATGCGGCTGGCTGACCTAGGAGGGGGGGAAGGGTCGGTTGCATTAAGATTCGCTGGAACCCACTTGAAAAGGGAAAGGACAAGGCATCAGCGAAATCACGTCGTCGACATGTATGGCTTGAACAAAGGGGCTAAACACCAAATGCACACATTGGGATTTCGTAAACGTACCTCGTTGCGCGTTATGTCGGAGGTGTGCTGGCGGAGTTGGTGCCAAAACAAACCACGAAATAATTCGACACGACCGTCGATGTTGTCCCGAGTGGTACTGGATGGCTGTTGGTAGTTGGAGGGTATAGTTTCCACGACGAGTCAGTGAGGTTTAGGCGCCAGAGTTCTCTCGACAACGTGCCGTTTTTTTCTGTTGTTGAAATCGAGCAAAGAAGTGATTTCGATGTGGTGAGTTCGGAGACTAGTGAAATTGAAAGATTGAAAAAGAAACTCGGAGGTCGGGGAGATCCAATGAGAAAGGCAAAACAAATACATACGAGCTCCTCCATAGACGAAGACTTGGTTTGTTGCTGGATCCAAAGCAGCAGACTGCCCCGCTCTGAAATCCGGACCGTTCGGTGCCAGGAGCTGGAAGGGTCGGGAAGGGTGTATACAGCCCGCTGGCTGGGTCATACACGGCGACAGCCAGGCGTTCATTAAACTGGCCCCTCTCGAAACTCTCAACCCCGAAAAGAACCAGGAGACGTTGGTCTCCATACGGCACCACGCTGACGCCGGCCAAGTTGGGGAGATCTCGATTGTTGTTGCGTTTCCATCCTGCCTGGGTTCCTGCGTAATTGAGATGCGTGACCTGGTTTTCGATGACCTGTGCGCGATTTGTTCCGACTCCACCGATCAGGACCACCTCGCTGCGCGTGCTGAGAACGCCGGTCCCGTGGGCATATACTGGGTTCGGAGTCGGTACATTGGAGAGAAAGTCTTGTGCCTTGACAAGGTCGTTGCGGATGAGGATCAAACAGAAGGTGACGGCGACGATGAGGAAGGACCGTGGGAGCATGGTGTCCCTAACATGAGGCAGTACAAACACCGATCTGAGATAATCTGAGATAACAGGGTTGAGCGCGTTTCAAGTTTTGACTGCTATTTATCTATCAGCCAAAGATCGAGATCCGCAAACCACTCATGTGCTGAAAGCTCAGATGAAAGCCTGAGCATAAGCCGTGAATTGAACACCTCCGGATTTTGACAGTGACACTGCTCCGAAGATACACTGCCATGAGTTTATAACTTCTGTTGAACCATCCTTTTGGCTCTTCCTAGCCGCTCACAACAGCCGAGACGTCATGTTCGGCGCCTCTCATATTAGTGGTACTCTACACTATTTATTGGAGAACTTCTCCGTGTTGCGTGCTCTTGCCTTGAACCTTGAGGGCTTGAACTGCCCGTTGTTGGCGAAAGTTGAACTCCAGTCCGATCTTGTGCAATAATAAATGTTACCACTTATGGAAAAATGCGCAAAAGCCTTGCCAAAAAAACCTTATCTCTGTGTGACCCAGCCAAGTTCACTGCCTCGCAACTCGTTTCCCATCAGAGGCTCGTTGGCGTTGCAGGTGTTCTGCTTGGGTAAAGAAACTGAATACCTAACTCAAGCCGAATTCAGGTAATGCCAAGACTCAGAATCGGAGACTTCATGGATGATAGTCGTTTCAGGTTCAAATGTTTGCTATGGTCTATGTCTGTGATGGCAGGGGATACCATTATCGAAGTCGTAGTCCCATTTCACCTCATCAACCCTGCCATCAACGCGTGGTTCGTCATGCCCAGTGGGAACATGCCGCTGAAGCCGGTGTTCTGATTACGTCCGCGGGCCCACTGATCACTGAAGATTTGCCTGCAAACGAAGGGATTATGAAAGAGAATCAGGGAGAGAAATGCGTTGAGTCGAGTTTGCCAGGGCGCGAGTGGCGGTTGCTCGTAGAAAATGACCAGGCAACGTACAAGGGAGGAGCGAAGGGAGGGAAGAGACGAGACGACAAAAAAGGAGTACTCATATTCGAAGCAACATGAAGAATACGTACTCGACAAAGATCTGGTCCCCAGCGGACAGACTCAGCTCATCGGAGGCACTTGGGACATAACGATCCGTCGCCGTCACAATCAAGGTGTCGGTTACAGTGATCATGGGCTGCTGACTTTCTCGTTCCCTTAGCGACTGATTTCTTTGCGTAATTCCGGTTCCAATCGAATTCTCGACCGCAGGTGGCATGAGCATATACGTCCGAGACATGTTATAAGGTTGTGCGTCTCCGGAAACCGGGACCACTGCAGGAACTGTCATTGCCATGGGATACGAGGGAGACACATGCGACCAGGCGCCAACTGCAGAACTCGAGATTTGGCTCCCAACGCTGGAACCCAACTCTGCCGGATCGATCGTTTGTACGCCAGGCAGTACGCCAGGTGCAGCCTGCGGGTAACTGGCGTGGGGTGACGGATATGAGGATACCGAAATCGTGGAGTTTCGCAGGGTGACCGACCCCTGGTCGCTGTTGGCCTGGCTCTGCGACGGTTGCTCTGTAAATTTGTTTTGACGCCGTCGGACGTTATATATGGTGAACCCAACAACCAAGGCAAAGAGCACGGCTATCGCGGCGCCCAGCCCTGCAACCGCCCCAGATGACAAACCACCACCGCCACCAGAGGACTCAGAGGTCGTAATGGTGCCATTAGTGTTGTTGTTGCTGCCAGAACCGTTGTTCGTAACGTCCCCGAATGTTGGAAAGTTTCCCCAATTGTCTTGCCAGGCCATTGTCCGTGTGTCGAGCGCATAGAGGAGAGTGTCAGTGGGGTCGTTTTCTGGTTTGCTATGACCACCGAAAATGAGGACGTATTGGTTTTGGACATAGGCGAGTGAGTGGTCGAACCGTGGGGAAGGAACCTTGCGTCCTGTGCTCGTCGTCACGCGTGTCCATTTGATCTGAGGGAGCTGTGCACCGTCAAGAGTCCAAATATCATCAAATGCGGCAGCTGACGAGAAATCACCGCCTCCGAACATGAGGATTTGATTGTTTGCGATTGTGGTGATGCGGCTGGCTGACCGAGGAGGGGGGCGAGGATCGGTTGCATTCAGAGTCACTGGAACCCACTGAGAAACGGAATTTTATAACATTAATGTTGTTGAAAATGATGGCATCAGCGAAAATCACCACTGCATACATGTATGGCTCGAACAAAGGATAAACAAGGGGGCTAAAAACACAATGTGCACAGTGAAGATCTAGAGTAAACGTACCTCACTGCGTGGTATGTTGAACACGCTGCAGTTACTGATCGGAGGTGTGCTGGCGGAGGTGGTGCCAAAGCAAACCACGAAGTTACTAGACACGACAGCGGACGTCGTCCCAAGTGGAACTGGGTGGCTGTTGGTAGTCGGGGGATACAGCTTCCACGACGAGTCAGTGAGGTTCAGACTCCAAAGTTCTCTAGATACCGAGCCGTTTTTCTCTAATGATGTGGACGTGGTTGAGACAAAAGAGATTGATATGGATCCAGTGAGTTCGCAGCTTTGGAAAGAGGGGACGAAGAGGACGGCTGGGGAGCGGGGAGGACCAAAAGAGAAGGAAGAACAATACATACGGAATCCGCCATAAACGAAAACTTGATTTGTTGTTGGATCCAAAGCAGCAGACTGCCCCGCTCTGAAATCCGGACCGTTCGGTGTGCCAGGAGCTGGAAGGGTCGGGAAAGGTGTATACAATCCGCTAGCTGGGTCATAAACCGAAACAGCCAGACGTTCGTTGAACTTATTCGTTGCGTAGCTCTCAACCCCGAAAAGAACCAGGAGACGTTGGTCTCCATATGGTACCGCGCTGACGCCGGCTAAGTTGGGGAGGTCTCGGTTGTTGTTGCGTTTCCATCCCGCTTGGGTCCCAGCAAAGTTAAGATGGACGACCTGGTTTTCAATAATCTGAGCGCGATTTGTTCCGACTCCACCGATCAGGACCACCTCGCTGCGTGTGCTGAGAACGCCGGTCCCGTGGGCATATACTGGGTTCGGAGTGGGTACATTGGAGAGAAAGTCTTGTGCCTTGACAAGGTCGTTGTGGATGAGGATGAAGCAGGCGACGGCGACGATGAGGAAGGACCGCGGGAGCCAGCGCGGGAGCATTGTGTCCTTGATATGAGGCAGTGCGAACAAAAGGTTTTCTTCTGTTTGGACTGATATGTATGTGCTGATCGAGATTTGCAAAATGGATTTGGATTGAGGGGAAAGCCAGATGAAAGCCAGAAATGATGTGAAAGCTACTGAAGCCCCGATCGCTGGAACCATGCCTGGAACCATGCAGTGGGATCCGTGGTATTTGGTACAACTCTCCCTTGATAGAAATTCGCGGGTGTTGCGCAGGGGGTGGCGGAGGGCGTCGCAGGGTCAAGAGGGTCAAGCCGCAAGCACTGTACTGCTACCTATAATACAGTACTGGACGCTTGGACACCTCGATTGCGAATACTGGTGCAACGCAGGTCGCATTCGACGATGTGCTTGTCGGACACCACCGCGAAACGTGTCTGAACGCCGACGGGCTGTTTTCGCCCCAATCAGGCAGAATCATTATATCGACTCGGCTCTTATTCCCTCTCATTTTCCAACAAACCTCCCAGGACCTCCCCTCCGTCCTCTCATATGTCTCCGTGCCCACCGCTCCACCAACAGCATGTTCTGAGAGGTTTGTTATCATGTGTGTGACTTTGACAAAGATCGTCATCTCCAAGCAATCTCCAAATGATTTGGTCTTCCCATGTTTTCGCCAATTCTGAAACCATTCCTTTCCGGCATATGCATTCTCTCTCCAAATCCTGTTGATCACCCGGGCCAGCATGTGGATTTACGTTCTTCCAAATTTGAAGTCGGAGTTTGAATTTTAGTGACCACTTTCACCACCTGCAGTGATTTGTGAATCAGATGTATCTGTGGTATTTCGGGGAGTGTACACGGAAGGGGGGAGGGCGTCGGAGGGTGAGGGGGGATATGGGTACAGTCCGTATGAAAGAAGTAATGCGAAGAGACACAGACTTTTTGGATGACCATCTCAGCTAACGATAACAGTGTTGGGTGAAAACGATGTGCTGTAACGTTATTGAAGTTTATATATGCGAATTCAGTATATCAACGCTGCCATCAACAATCAAGATTCATTCATGATGGTTCGTCATGCCCAGCGGGAACATGCCGCAAAAGCCAGTGTTCTGATTACGACCTCGAGCCCACTGATCTTGGAAGATTTGCCTGCAAGGAAGGATTGACGAACGAGGGATTTGCGGAGTGGACTTCAGCCTGCCATGGTTTCTCGTGAACAGTATCAACTATAGAAACGCAATACAAACGGAAGTGAAGGGAAGTAAGGGACTGGGAAAACGTACTCGACAACGATTTGGTCCCCAGCGGACAGGCTCAACTCATCAGCGGCACTCGGGATATAACGATCCCTGGCGGTAACGACCATATTGACCACGAATTGCTGACTCTCACTTGCGATTGATCTCAGTGATTGAATCCTTTGAGTAATTCCCGCTTCCCTCTCGACAGCAGGTGTCATGATCATGAACGTCCGAGCCATAGCGTAATCTCCAGGAACAGGGACTGTCATCGGCATGGGATATGAGGCAGACGTAGCCTGAGACCAGGCTCCAGCTGGCGTAGAGGAAGGACCTGACATCTGGCTCCCACCGTTGGAACCCAACTCTGAAGAAACGTAGGTGAAGGGCACCGGTGATGGAAGCTGAGGAGATGAAATTGTGAAGTTTCCGAGAGTGACCGACTCCGCACCCCTGATCGCTGTGGGACGCTGGTAGTTTCTCTATGAGGTTGTTTTTGGTTCCCCGCTGCTGTCGCGATCGGACGTAATGTACAACGAAACCCACAACTACGACAAAGAGCAACGCTGTCACAGTGCCCAACCCCGCAATCGCCCCAGTTGGGAAACCGCAGCCGGAGGAGTTGATGTTGCCATTGTTGTCACCGGAAGTTACAGCAGACCACCAAATAATTCGACACAACAACAAGAGTCGTCCCGGTGGGAACAGGATGGCTGTTGGCTGTCGGAGGATGGAGTTTCCACGTCGAGTCGGTGAGGTTCAAACTCCAAAGATCTCTTACCACCGAACCGTTTTTCTCTGAATACGGCGAAAACAAAAGAAGAGATGATACGGATTCAGTGAGCTTGAAGCTTGGGAACATCGATACAGAAAAGGAAAGAAGGAAGGGGGACAAGAAGAAAGTTATGAGCAACACGTACGAAATCCGCCATAGATAGACTTGGTTTGTTGCTGGGTCCAACGCGGCAGACTGTCCCGATCTGAAATCTGGACCGTTTCCTGAGCCAGGAGCTGGAAGTGTCGGAAAGGGTGTATACAGGCCGGTAGCTGGGTCATAGACAGAAACAGCCAGACGTTCATTGTGCTTGCTCGAAACAAAGTTCTCCATCCCAAAAAGAACCATGAGACGTTGATCTCCATACGGCACCACACGTGTACACACACCACACAAAATTTCACTAAGTGCACTAAACTGTTTCATTGGGTATGCTAATCCCTATTTATTCCGCGCATTTGTAACCACCGAATCTTGGTAATGGGCCCTTATGCACTCACTCCTATGCACCCTCATGCAAGATATCTTTTTGTCGCACTTTCTCATTTCGGAGACATGAGAACCAAGCTCCTTGCCATGAAACACTTCACCCCATCACCCCGCCCGTCGCCCCCAGTGTCGCCCCTGCTGTTGTCGCTGTCCTCATGGCTCTCAATCCGCACCAGCCGGCCGGTCCGCCTGTTCCTATGGTGGGGATTTCGGTGGAGTGGCCAATGCACATCAAGGACGTGTAGGACGTCGCCTGTTCCTGTTTGCCCCAAAGACATGCTTTACACTGGTTGAAGAACAAGCATGAAGTCAGTGAAGTCCCAATCATCAGGCCTTCTGGAGCTGGCGAGATTCCGCCCTCCAGCTAATGCAGGGTATTGAGTATTCTGCTCTGACAGGAATCTTCCCGGATGTTTTCGCGGAGCTCCTGGACGGCCTGCGAGCGCCTTCCATGATGAAATTCGCATGGAGGAGGGAGAAGGGAATCAAGGGATTAAGTCTCGAAGAGGTTTTTGAGAGCGCTGGTGGAGTGTGAAACAAACGCATGCTGGTCCCTTCTCCAAGCATGCACAGAATTCGTGACACCCAGATTTCTGAGATGCGGTATCTCAGATGCATCTTGCCTCAAATGGAGCCAAACCACCAGAATTAGAGCCAAACGCTTGGAATAATAACATTTTCTTCCAGACACTAGCCAAGACGAAGACTTCAAGTTCTAACCTGTCAAAGTACGTGTCCAGCGCCCGCCCCCGTCTCTTGCCGGTCTTCGTCTTTGCGACGCGTCTGGTTACGAGACTAGCGCTTCCACTCGCTTACACTGCCATAATTTACCTGTAGCTGTTTTGCTCGCACCAAGCAGTTGTCTAAGTCGAGCCCTTCAAGTCACCAAGAGTTCCAAGTCCAAACTTGGAAAGCTCCGACGAGCACATATCATCAGACTCATCAGCTCCAATTCTAATGTAAACGCCACGGGGTTTGATCCTCAACCTTCCAATTGAGTTGTTTGTGATCGCCCGTGTTTCGGTAAAGCATGACACTTGCCAATTTTGGTAAAATGCGCGCTTTCATAGGTATTGGTGTTACAAGGAGGAGACAGCAAAGTTATGGAAACGTTCGACAAGCAAAGAACGACTGCAATGAAATAAGGCGAATAGTAAGGGTCAGATACTGAGAGGTATGAAGTTTGAAAGAGTGTGTGAGGCATGGAGGACCTCTTCTCGTTTGAAATGGAGCCTGACACTATCACTTTCTTGCATTCTCTTTCGAAACAGGCCCGGGTGGTCGACCAGATGTCATGGCGGTCAGGGCTCGCTCAAATCAATGCTTTCAATATTTGGATCGCTCTGCCGTGAACTTGATTTCTCCCGCACTGTGACCTCCCAAGATTTCGCCTACCTCCCGCCTACCTCCCACCCACCTCTCATGCGATTCCGAAGACACCCGTACACTTTGGATCGTCTTTCATCAACTCAGTTACTGGTTGCATTTTGGCTTTCCACCATCCTATTCAATGTTGATTACTATGCTCACTTGTTGTTTCTGCACGACGCCCATTCGTTTTCAACTTGAACATAACCCCTTCTTCTTCCACTTCTCGTTCATATCAACTTGATTTCATCTACAACATCTACATTCAAAGAATTTCAAACGCCACCGCCTCTCAAATAACTTAATTTCGTGTGATGGGAGGATGCGTGCTGATCAATTTAGTGAGATCGATGATGAGGACGGGATTCAGCACTCTTTCAGATACCTTATAGCCGTACACAGTCAGGCTGCTGAGGACCCATGTGACGGGTGCGGTTCGCCAGTAAAGACAGTGGAGGAAGAGACGTGGAGAGGATGTGACGGAAGTGTTGTGGAGACTCGGATGGGAGAGGGAGGTTTGGGGAGGGGGGAAGGGGGAAGGGGAACAACAAACCAATATCGGCTTTCTTCTGCCACGAAGAACATCACCAGCTTCGGCATCACTCGCCGTCCCTCCCAACTATGTACAGATCACTTGTTTATATCGTTCTCTTTCAAGTTGTCGCCTCCTGACGACACCTATTCATCTTCATCATACTGTATCCGCTTGGTCGTTGCCCCACCCTCGCTGATGTCAGCTCCATCATCTGGATTGAAACGCCACCGCGACCCCCTTGCGTCTTACTCCGTCGCGTTGACAGAACTTTACCTTTGGTAGTGAAAGGTCACAGTGGGTGGGGAAGAAATCAATGCGAGAAAGCAGCGACTTTGATGGTCTGACTTTGGTCTGGCGTGATGACAGGTGAAGACCGTATAATAAAAGAGGAACATGCCCCTCACACATCCCGGTCCCTGGCTAACCTTGTTATCTGGAATGCATGGCGGGAAGGTGTTTTCCTTTAACGCCACAACGCCACGAGCCCCGTTGGAGCTGCAACGCCGTATACGTCAGGCGGAGGGCGTTACCATAAGGTTCTGATGCAAAGGAGAGTCAGAATGCGTACATAAAGGTGAAAATTTAAAAATCTTAAAGACCCTGCGAAGGCGCTCAAGGCTGTGCTCATGGAGTCATGGTAGGTACATGAAAGCAGCGACAAGGAGCGTTCTCTCACATACTTACCAAGATCTGTGTGACCATAACGAAGATCGTCATCTCGTATCTCAGAAATCTCGCACCCATACAGAGCGCCAACCCCCGACATCGTCATCGATCAATAATTGGTTAGTTTTCGACGAATCTTGTTGTTGGATGCGAAAAGCGGAGTTTGAAATCAAAATACGTCCCCTAGAACAATGCGTGGGTGGGTGGTTTGGGTCGTTGAAGGAATAACATATGCCAGTTCGCTGTGTCGGCCGTGGTTAGCTTCAGGTTTCTTTCAGGGAGTTGTGAATCTTTCACTTGCGTGATCCATACTGTGTTGAGGGGGCTCTGTGGTGGAAGTTTGGGATGGTGGCGACTTTATTCACTGACACAATGAAAAACCGTTGTTGGTTCGTGATGGTGGGGTGGTGATGTTGGGGGAGAGTTTGGGAGAGGGGGGCTTGATGCTGTTGGAGGGACCTTGGGTTGAATGCGAGCAGTGGTTCATGTGGAAGAATCCTGAGAACCCTGGACTAACCCGTTCACACACACACACCCCCCTTCCCCGCCAAACACGTTCTACAGCACAAGAACCACAACCAACACCAATATACCCAACTTTAGTGCAAGATGAAGCCAAAGTCGGGTCGCATCACCCCACCCTCGCTCGACCATGCCGCCGTGAAGGAATTCGTCAACCAGCTGGTCACCATGGCCAATGCTGAAAACCCCGTAGAGACCGCCAGTCCAACGACCGAAGCTGAGATCGACGGTGTCCTTATCAGCGGTGTTCGTAGAAGGGACTCCCAGGAACCCATTTTGGCTGAGAAACGCTTTCCGGTGGCTTTCCAGACTCCTTTGGAGGTATGGTGTTTTGTGTGTTTGTGGGAAGAGGATCCATGTTCAGTCGGACAATGCATGCTGATCATTGCGTTTGGCCTCTTCTAGGAAGATGTCGCGTTGCTGTCTTCGGTTTTGATGGACACTGTGAAAAGTCACGCCGGGATCGCAGGTATGAACTGAACCATTATGCAGTTGTTTGCACATCTCGCAACAGACAATGCTGACCTTGCTATTTCCATTGCATTATCGAATTTCCAAAAGACGGTACCCCAGGTAAGTCCAAAGCTCTTAATCTACGGGCGAAACCATCTTCCATTCTTACAAATCTTACAAACCGCTAAAATCTGTTGTCTCTTCTTAAAATCCAAAAGCGCGTCTCTCTCACATCATCGAGGGCATCCTGGCGGCTAGCAGGCTGTACTCCGCCCGCAGGGACGACGAGTCCTTCGAAAACCTTGTCAAGATTGTCCGTCAGTTGTCATCATCGGCTGACTTCCTCGAGGTGGGACGCGTATTCCACGAGTTCTTGACTCTGGCCGAACTTGCGGAACGTCAGCACCGTATCAGGAGGTAAGCACCGATTTCAACTACCATTGGTTTCTTTTTCGGGCCAGATTGAGAAGTAACCATACGCCTTTTGTTATATCATAGATGGCGTGCCTACCGTCGTGGTGAGAGTGGTCTCCACTTCCGTCAAACCTTCAAGGACGCCTTTGATCTCCTCATGAGCAAGGGTTTCACCGCGGAACAAATCCGTGAGACCCTCATCAACCAGCACGTTCAGCTTGTGCTGACTGCCCACCCGACTCAGGCGGCGAGGAAGACCCTTCTCGATAAATATTTCAGGTAAGATCCGAAGACGTTTGCTTGTTGTGCTTGGCAAGAACGACTTGTCACATAACAAATGCGCCACAATGAACTTTCTAGAATCGCCGAGCTGCTGGAAGCCCGTGACAAGACCATCCTGACTCCCGACGAACAGGATGACGTCCACGCGGCCATCCGCCGTGAGATCGTTTCCGCGTGGCGAACAAACACTGTCCGTCGTATCAAGCCGGTCCCCGAAGACGAAGCCCGCCAAGGTTTGATGGTCCTCGAGAACACCATCTGGCATTCCCTGCCCCGCTTCGCCCGTACCATGGACGCCGCCCTCGCCGCCATCGGTCAACCGCCGCTCCCCGTCGACAAAGCCGTCATCAGCTTTGGTAGTTGGATCGGTGGTGACAGGGACGGAAACCCGTTTGTCACTGCTGAGGTCACGACTGAAGTCATCAAGCTCGGTCGCTGGCGTGCTGCCGAACTGATTTACAACGAGGTCGACAAGTTGTTGTTTGAGTTGTCGATCACGAGGTGCTCGCAGGAATTGAGGGAAGCTGTCGCGAAGATTCCGGTGGAACTTATCAAAGCTAGCACCAGGCCTACCAACTTGACTTTCTCTAGGTGAGTTACAAAACCGAAACAAAGTCAAAATGAAACACAATCACAATCTATCGTCTATTTGGCGCATCCCGTTCTTCAATACTTAACCATCTCACCCTCACACACTCTTTCTCAACCCTAGGGGTAACATCCCATCCGACGAGCCCTACCGTCTCCTCCTCGCCCCCCTCCGTGATCGCTGCAAAGTAACCTCCGAATACCTCGCTCAAATCATCGGTGTCCGCAACCCTCCCCCGCCACCACAAAACTTTATCCGCTCCGCTTCCGAAATCTTGGAACCTCTCTCGTTGTGCTACAGGTCCCTTGTTGAATCAGGGGATGGTGTCGTTGCGGAGGGGAGGTTGCTGGATTTGTGTAGGGTTATTGGGTCGTTTGGGTTGACACTTGTGAAGCTTGGTGAGTTGATGGTTGTGTGTGAGGGGGGTTGTGTGAGGATTTGTGCCTTGGAATATGTGGGCTTGATGTTTGTGTTGTCCTGTGAGAGATGGTGAGAGTTGAACGATGCGTTTCCATCCACAAAGATATCCGTCAAGAATCCGACCGCCACACCGAGTGCATGGACGCCATCACCCAGTGGCTTGAAATCGGGTCTTACCGCGACTGGTCGGAAGAGAAACGTCAGGAGTGGTTGGTCCAAGGTTCGTTACTTATCATGATTACCGTCCCTCCCTTTGTCGTTTTGGTCTATTTTAAGCTTGCGGTTCTGTTATGACTAATGAAACCGATTCGTAATACAGAACTCCAAAGCAAGCGTCCTCTGATCCCAAGTAACTGGCCTGACGATGTTGGTACGTCTCGAAACCAAAATATGCCCAATTTCGTTTCGGTTTTGTGGCCTCTCATCTACAGTCTCATTCCCACCCGATAAACATCCACGCTGACACATCATGCTTTGTTTCTGTTCCTGTCTGTTGATTTGGGTACTCTAAGACGAAGTCAACGACAACGTCCGCGAGGTTATGTCAACTTTCCGCATGCTCACGACGGTGGGCGCAGATGCTTTGGGAGCGTACATTATCTCCATGAGTCAGACGGTATGCACTCTCTGTCTTCCACTCCCAATCTTACCCGCTGTCATCTCGCAAGGAAGTGATTGAACTCGTTGCATGCAAATTTAAAGACTAATTGATTGATTCCTGCCTCCCCATCCCCACCCTTGTTTCTTCACCCTTCATCCGACCTTCCATTCCAACACAAGCCCTCGGACATTCTCGCCGTCCAACTCCTCCAAAAGACAGTCGCTATGCAGAACCCCCTGAGGGTTGTTCCCCTCTTTGAAACGAAGACGGATTTGGAGAGTACGTTTTGTCATTTCTTCTGTTCATGGCCAAAGTTTGCTTTCACTTTGCTAACTGTTGTGAATTGTTTTGTTTTGTTTGCTTGGGAAAAGACGCGTCGGATGTTCTTGAGCGGTTGCTGTCCATCAAACGGTACCGCGAAAACATCCACGGACAAATCGAGGTTATGTTGGTGCGTATCGCTTCTTTCATGCCTCTGTCTGGATCTTCCTGACTTGCTCACGGTCTAAAAATCTGTTGATTTTATTGCACAGGGCTACTCCGACAGTGCCAAAGACGCCGGACGCTTGACATCCGTGTGGCAGCTCTACCTTGCTCAAGAAGAGCTCGTGAAGACGTGTGAGCGCCATGGCATTAAATTGACCATGTTCCATGGCAGGGGTGGAAGTGTTGGTAGGGGTGGAGGGTAAGTACTTGGGAGTGCTTGGCATACATGATTTCAAGGGGTTTTCAGCTTTACGGATGTTGATATTCTTGTTGTTTTGCTTTTTGATAGTCCCCAGCACCTTGCCATTTTGTCTCAGCCGAGTGGGACTGTTCAAGGCCGGTACGTTGTCGTGTTTTCGGTCACTTGTCTGCTTCATTCATGCGCAGAAAGCTTTTGAATGGTATAGAACTTACGTCCTTCTTTGAACCTGGGTGGAAATAGTATGCGTATTACCGTGCAGGGTGAGATTATTGAAACGTGAGTATCCGAGTGTCTTTATGTTGAGTGAGATGTCGTGAATATCGGTCATCCCTTTTTTTTGGCTGCTTTCGGTGCCTTTGACTGACTCTTTCCATCTCTGAAGTCACTTTGGTCAAGCGGGTACGGCACAACAGACTTTGGAGCGGTACACGACTGCCACGCTCATCTCCACCGTAAGTAGCAAAAGTAGTAACGATGCCTCTTGTGTTTGATGGGAATGAGTGGGTGACTAACTTTATGGTTACATGGGTTGATATGATAGCTCGCACCACCCGAGGCACCGAAACCGGAATGGAGGGCGATCATGTCGGAGATGTCGGAGGTACTGTGTTTGAAACTCTCTTTTGGCTTTCCTTGCCTTTGTCCGGTCCTGTAGGTGTTAACTTCTTTTGACCAACCCCACACTCCCTTACAGGTTTCCTGCGACCACTACCGCAAGATCGTTCGTAACCCGGACTTTGTTCCCTACTTCCGTAATGCTACGCCCTTGGCCGAGATTGGGCTTATGAACATCGGGTCGAGGTAAGGGGTTGTATTTTGTTCGTTCAAGGAAGAGACTGTGTGGATCCAACGCTTTTGCTTTCGCTTTAATTGCTACGTCTAATGATCGTCTGCTTGTTATTTGTAGACCGGCGCGCCGGAAGGTCGGCGGGGGTATTGAAACTTTGAGAGGTAAGAGGCAAACTGCGACCTGAATCATAATGGTACACAAGGAAGCAAACAACTCATCCAACTGCATATCAATTGTCACAGCCATCCCCTGGATCTTTGCCTGGACCCAAATGCGTCTCCACCTCCCCGTCTGGCTCGGTATCGACGAAGCGATCTCTCAAATGAAGCAGTCCGGCCGCCTCCCACTCTTACGTGAAATGTACGCATCCTGGCCCTTCTTCAAGTCCACCATCGACCTCATTCAGATGGTTCTCGCCAAAGCCGAATCCCGCGTCGCCGGTTTCTACGATGCACGACTCGTCCCGCAAGAACAACGCCACATTGGTGCCGACCTCCGCAACAAATTGCAGAACTGTATCGCTCTTGTTTTGGATGTCACGGGGGGCACCAAGTTGCTTGAGCAAGACCCTGTTGTTATGAGGGCTATTGAGTCGAGGTTGCCGTTTACGAATGCGTTGAACTTGTTGCAGGCGGAGGTGTTGAGACGGTTGAGGGAACGGGAGGCGGAGGAGCTTGCGAGTGCGGATGGGTCGAGTAGCAGTAGTGCGGCGAGTGTTACTAGTGTGGTTGGGGCGGAGGATACGAACTTGGTGGATACGATGATTGTTACTATTCAAGGGATTGCGGCTGGCATGGGTAAGCAGTTGGTCAAACAAAAGGGAGAGGGGAATAGGTGTTGCGCTGGTGTTGGGTTCTTGTTCCATTCACTCTCATGTTTACTCATCGCTCTTCCTTTCAGGTAACACCGGTTAAACGAACAGCACCACAAGTGGGGATCTGGATGATCCTTCCTCCCCTTCCACAGTCCCGTCTCGCATTTTAATGTTGGATCTTTGCTTCATTGCTAAAACGCTCCATAAAGAAAAAGATTGTACCAAAAGAGGGAAAACCTTCCCTGTACTTTTTGTTTGGCTTTTCGTGTTCCTGCTTCCCTTTTCCTGTCTCTGTTTCTGGTAGATTTGCGTTTTCCACTCCCTCTTTAACAAGGTTTTAGTACGTACGCTAGTAAAGAAAGAAAGAAAGAATTGCTCGAATCTGTTGCTGACATGGGAACGGTAGACCTTTAGTTCAGGACTCCATTGCTTACAAACCGGTGTCAATCATGGAGGCGAGTCTTTTTGTTGCGCTTTCTTGATGTTGAGGAAAAGGCTGATGTATTGGGGCCTGGGGCTCCCACAGGCTCGACATTGGTGTGGGAAAAGTATTTACACTATAGCTACCTAAGCATCAACCAGTAACGCATGCACCCCCTCCCCACCACCACCCGAATTTCAGTCTTATCAAAAGAGTCGGAGAAACAAGGAAATTGTGTGCCCAAATAGAAATCCACGAAACAGTCTCAGCTCCCCCACCCGTCCCACCATCACCCTCCACCCTTTACACAGCCAAATGCACTTTCCTCGCCACCTCCTTGCAGTACTTCTCCGGCACCCCCAAATTCGTCAACTCCTGCACCTTCCGCTGCTTGATCTGCTCAATCTTCTGGTTCTTTTCTTTGCGCTCTTTAGCGAGGCGAATGCCTTCCATGAAGAATTCTTCGCGGTCTTTGCGTTTGTCTTCGAATTTTTCAGTGATTTGGGACTGTTGGAGGGGGGGGGGGGGCAAAATACGGCCAAGGAGGGGATGGCGGTTGTGGGGGGGT
>JADGJF010000058.1:0-24482 GCA_027596845.1 Quaeritorhiza haematococci | reverse complement strand
CCATCCCGCCCCGGGCCCTGCCTTCGCCCCCCAATTCTTCCCCGCCCGGGGCCCGCGCGCGGGGGGGGGGGAGAAAAATAGAGCCAAATAGGCGATGAGGGATTTGTGGTCTAGACGCTTACGGCCGCTCCTCAGGGAGCAACCATGGGGGGCAGGGGAGAAACATACGACGCCTCCAAACGATCACCAATTCAACGTTTCCTCATACCTTAATCTCCGAAGCATACAGCTTGTTCTTCTCCGCCCTCTTCGCCTCCTCCATCTTAATCTTCTCCTCCATCTCCTTCTGCCTCCTCAAATTATCATAAAACTCCTGACGCAACTTGTACGCCTCAACCGCCATGGCGTGTTCACGAGCCTGTTGTTGTTTGTGCCGGTCTTCGCGGAGTTCACGTTCTTGGGCGGCTTTCTTTTCGGCGAGTTCCTTCTCTTTCTTGCGCCATTCGCGCTCGTAGGCTTCGTAAGCGCGTTGCGCGCGGAGAGCGTCTTGTTGGGCTTGTTTGTCGGAGCGCTGTTTTGGAGTGGGTGGGGGGAGGTGAGAACGAGGGAGGTTTATATTAAGAATGAGACGAGAAGATGTGACTAGCGGTCCAATCCTGCGAATCAGGCGGAGAAAGCAATGTGTATTTACTCACCTTTTCCTGTGCAGCCCGCAATCTTGCGAGTTCCTTTTCACGCTCAGCCTTCTTCGCCGCCTGGAGCTTATCGTTCTCAATCTCCCGACGCTCCTTTTCGAGCAAGTACTGCAAGACTTTTTGGTCTTCCTGTTCTTCGGCTAGTCGTTGCAAACGTTTGAGTTCCATGGATTCTTGGTTGGCTTTGGCGACCTGCACAATAAAACGCAGCAATGGCGTTGGGGACAATATCAGACCACTAAGTCTATCCGAAAGAACATTAAAAACGCGACGATTCAACGAGCCCAAAAGTGTACCTCTTGCATCATCGCTCTCTGCGCCTTAATCTTGTCTAATTTCTCTTTCCGATCCTGCTCATTCATGTCTGCAATGGCTTTCAGAATGGCTTTCGTTTCGTGGTCCTTCTTTTCTTGATCGAGTATGGCTGCTTCGCGTCGTTCTTCGATTTGGTCACGGATCTTTGCGGCACCCCTGCGGAGTTCTTTGGGCCAGAAACGCAGTTAGTTAAGTGATGAGTGCACATAGAATTGTTGTGGGGCAAGAAATGGTTTGTGCCGGTGCTCTACCTTCAATCCGTTTGCGTTCCCTCTCCTCGATCTTTTTGAGCTCCGAGACTCGTTCCATTTCCATCATGGCGTCGAGACGAGATTCTTCGGATTGCATTTCGCGCTTGATCATTTTCTGAAAGAATACAGAAATGCCCATAGGTCAGCCCACAGGTGTAACGAAACCATAAAAAGGGCAAATGCCCCCTACTCCTGTTTTCCCTCCTTGCCCTCCTGTCATTCACATGCCCTCACCTTCTCATCAACCTGCGAATCCCGAATCGCAACACACTTAGCATACAACATCAACTCATTCAGATGTTTGATGTCGTCCTCCTGCTCCTCAAGCTGCATCTGGGCTTTCGCGAGGAGGTAGTTGGATTTGTTCTTGGCTTCTTCTTCGAGTTCGGAGAGTTTTGCATTTTGGGTGCGCTTGTGGTCGTATTCTTCCATTTTGGCCTTATTGCGTGAATTAGGAGTTCAGAACGTTGGTGCTCCATATGGTGCGGCTTTTATTAACGTAGCAGCACCAACA
Organism: Quaeritorhiza haematococci; assembly: GCA_027596845.1. Lineage (NCBI taxonomy): Eukaryota > Fungi > Chytridiomycota > Chytridiomycetes > Quaeritorhizaceae > Quaeritorhiza > Quaeritorhiza haematococci. Next base: position 22,767 of record JADGJF010000058.1, on the reverse strand, counting down.
CAGAAGAAAATCGCCATTCCATACCTTTCGAGACTTCGACGCTTGAATCGCTTGTAGACGTGCGGCATTGTGTTGCTGATTCCGCCTCTCAATCTCTTCTTTGGACAACACCGTTGCCATATTCTAAACAAGGAAACGTCAGGATGCAGTCAGCGAAGGGGGCAGCATGTGGAACATAGCAGTTTCATTGACGACGGTATGGTGTCGTTGAGTGTCTTATAGCAAACCTCAACCTTTCACCATGGGGAAGTTTCCCCCCTCTCAAACACAAAACATGCATACACACCATAATCCGATCAAACTCCCCCCGATTCAAAACCTGTGCCCTCCGCCCATACTTCTTTGGCGCTTGCCCTTCTTGCTGCTTTCCTCCTTCCTGCTGTCCCCCCGACGGCTGTTCTTGCTGCTGCGCAGGTTGTTGCTGTGGTTGGAGCTGTCTCTGCCTCGCATTTCGCCGCTTCGTTGATGTGTTGTTGAATGACGAGGAGGGATCGAAGCTTGAGCCTATGCTGGTGACGGTGTTGCGAGAGGGTGCTTCGTTTGTGTTGATGTGAGGGCGCAGGGTGCGGATATTGTCCCGGGTGATGATTGTGATGGGTTTCTGGAAGGGAGGAGAGAGGACAGGGAAAGATGGTGGGGTGAGCGATGAGGAACTTCATGGGTGTGCCAGGAGGGGCTTCGGTTCTGACCGAAAGGGAATGTCAGAGACCATTTTATACTCACATCCCCGTTGTTTCGAACCATCGGCCCAAACACGGTGTGGACGACCGCTGGAGCTCCCTGTAGTCCAGATAATATTGCGATACATGGAGATGATTAAATCATAGAATGAAAAGGTCATCCGCGAGGGGTAAGTGAATCACCGCGAGGCGCAAAATCACATTCACTTATCCTAACAAATCTTTACCTTCATTTTCGCAAAAGTAGCTGTCTTCAAATCTGGACAAGTGCTTTTGAAGGGGGTTTGTCAACGTAGGACCCGAAACCGGGGTTTGAACGAGGACCACTGCAAAGATTTTGTTGTTGGCTTTGCTCTGAACTTTTTCGCCTTCTTGATTGTTCCGATTCTTCAGACGATCAAAGTGCCAGGGGCTTATATCAGACACTGTACTGACTTTGCGGGTGATTCGAAATGGCGAAATACGCAGAACGACGATGGCTTAATTACTCGTGCGGCGGAGGGTCGAGGCAAAAAACTTGACAAATGCGAAGATCATGGTTATGAACATATTTTGAGACTTGTGGCTTATTGGAGCAATCAAAAATGCAAACAAATCAAAAAATTGTGTTTGTTGGTTAGATGTTTTGATTGGATCCAGAAGCTGGTTGAACATCTTCAACAACACCAAAATCCGACCTTTTGTTCTGATGGACAAGGCATGACCGGTGTAGTATTGGAAATCAGCCGGAGGTGTGCCCGCCGATTTCAGGCAAGGCAAATGCTTCCAATAGATTGCACTTAACGCTCTGTTCCTGGCCGCCACTCGTGTATTTTTCATCACACTTTCTATGTTTATGAGCAAAATCTAAAATCTATGGATATAGTTCTATGCGTTGTGAAATCGTTTCCCTAAATACAATGTAAAGGAGAACGAGAAAAAAGAAAGTTTAAATTATCAAATCCTTGATGTTCGAATCATTGTGCTATCCGCTTCCCTCGTCGAAACATATCCCCGTTGTCGAGTCGCCTTGTTAGGTGCTGACAGCGGTACCTGAGTCTGACAGAGCGTTCATGTCGCTGGACATATCCTCAGGCTGACTGGATTGGGGATCAACATCCTCGGCACTGGTTTCCGCCATACTATCGCTGTCCAAAGAGATTGTTCTGGTTCGAATTTGCTGACGCAACATAGCTACGCCACGTTTGAGCTCCGACAATTCGACAGGATCATCCACGTCTTCCTCAATGGCCCGTTCGAGGTCATCAACAACGCATTGTTCCAGGAGCAAATCCAAACTGATTTTAGCTCCAAAGAACTTTTGAAGTTTTGTGAGTTTGCGTTGGCGTGCGTTTTTGTTGTGGACGTTCTGTGGGCGTGTTCCGGTTCCGCCGTTGGAGCTGTTGAGGAGAACACTGCCACCAACGCTGCCGCTTGGCAAAGCGGCTAATGACTCGGTTGCGGTTGGAACGATGGTAGAATTGTTAGTCCCCGATTCCGCCGATGTTCTTGGCACTGCATCGATTGGAGACGGCGCGGGACTCTCTATCGGTGCCAACTCGGATCCCATATCGAATTCAGCCATAGTGTCAATTAGGTCAAGTATGTCCTTCTCGTTTTCGAGGATCATCCGGATTTTGTATATGCTGTTCCTGTGATGATCGGCCATCCGTATGCCATTGCTCAGTTCCTTGTCGACGACCAGGGACACCGGCGGGACTTGACCGAATACACGTTCAAGTTTGTTGACACGTTTTCGGGTAGCTTGACGGACTTTGGGGTGGAGGCTTCGCGCGGGCATCTGCTGCGGTTCGTTGCTGGTTTCGTTTTGAACCGTTTTCGTTGATGGGATAGGGAGAGACATGGCAGAAAGGATGTTGGTGGTGGTGTTGTTGGCGTTAGTATTCGCATTGCCGTTGGTATTGCTTGCTGCGGCCGTTTCTAAAAGCTGCAAGTCTGTAATGCGCTCTCCAAGGAACTGGGAAAGTTTCTGAATCTTCCGGCGACGGTATTCTCTTGAGGCCTTGTAACGGTTCATGCTCATCGAGGATCCGCTAACGTCGGTTCGAGTGGTCTTCATAGAACCATCACTCGCTCGGCGTCCACGGCCAAGGTAAATTTGCAACATGGATTCATTTTCGCCCTTTACAAGCGGGGTTGGTCGATTGAAGTCTCCACTCTTGCTGCGTGACAACGACATGGTAAGATGTATCGTGCTACTTATCGCAGGGTTTTCCAGCTGGCCTTTCCCACCACTCGAGTTCAACAGCTGGTTGACCGTGATCTCGTCCAGTTTTTCTCCCAACATCGAGGCGAGCTTCTTGTGTTTCTTTTGAAGCTCCCGTTTTTGCAACGGGTCCAAGTCGTTCTGCATTGGCGGAGGCACGCGAACGTCGTTTTCGGATGAGGCGACGGATGAGGTTGAATTCGAGCTTACGGAAACGGTCGACAGATGCTGCATTCGCAGTTCGCGCTTGCTGAGCTTGTCACCAAAGAATCCTTGCAACTTTTCCACCTTCTTTTTCTTCGAATACACGCCATTGTCGATGCTTTCTTTGCTGCCCGTGACGTGGTGAGTTCCGTCCATGCCGAGCAGGCTGTCGGTGGAATGCGTCGTGAGCGTCAACGACATGTTTTGGTCCTTGACTTCGACTTTAACGACCTCGGAACCCATCATTTGCCGGTGGATTAGCTCCTGGCTTGGCTTCTGTCCGAAGAACTTGGCAAGCTTTTTCTCCTTTTTGAGCTTCCTCTTCCTCTGAGTTGATGTGACACGCGCCATAGCATCAAAGTACCCTTTGACCGTTCCGTAGGTGCTTTGAGGGAAGTATTTCTGGATCACATAGCTCAGAATCTGGTCTCGGAGACTTTGGTCGCTGCCGCCCAGGTTCCAGCTTGACAGACCGAGTTTGGCGGCACTCATGGAAGCGCTTTCGGGATCCAGCAAAAGAATGATGTTCTCGCAGAGGCCGAAACGAGGATCGTAGACTTTGCTGAGCGCGTCTGTGATTTGTGCTTGATCAAACACGTTCGGATCTGTAATGAAATAGTCATTGGACGCAAAAATTCATGTTAGGACATGAATAGAGTACGCCTACGTGGTCACATGTTGAGGTTTGAATATGAAACCACCAGAAAAAAGTAGTGACGACATATTCCACATCCCGTACCTTTCTCGATCGCAGCCTGAAGCGCTTGGAATTTCCCACTTTGTCCGAATCTGTACAAGGCATACCCTCTCAGCGTTGCATAGACGTACTCTTGAGCTTCATCGAACATTGCCTTATCGCATTTTCCATGCTGGGCGGGAGGCCAAGGTACCTCTCGGCGTATTTCTTCGCTAAGGTTGACTTGTAACGGAGCGCCGCTGGCGACATAAACGACGTAGATATACTTGGCGTAGAGTAAGCGTCGCGACGCTTCAATAGTCTGAAAAAGCTCCACTTCGAGCCAAAACATCAAGCTTTCTATGCACAGCTGCTCGACACAGAACTCCATGAAGCATTCCAGAGCCATGCGGTTGTAGAGAAGACTTTGCATGCTCTCGTCAAGGTCCATCTTGTTGTAGTTGTCCTTTTCGATGCTGCTGTACAAAGAAGGTTCGCTGTGTGTGATGACGATGGGATTCGGATTGAAGCCGACTGATTTCAAGCCTTTTGGACTTTGGTGGTTGGAAATACCGCTCATTGACGTGAAGCCCCGAGACAGTCGTAGGGCGTTTCTGCTGCTCAGAGCGCTCATCGACCGCCCTGGTTTCAAATCGCTGTTCAAAGATGACCCGTAAGCAGCAGATCTGAAAAGTTGCGCGCCGGCGCTGAGATTTAGGGCTGGCGCAGATGATTCCGGGGACGTCGATGAATCCTGTTGGGGATCCTCTCCAGACTCCGCTTCTTTCGTAAGAGCTTTCGTGACGTGAATATGCCGAATTTTGGCTGCACGACGACGGAAGATGAAAGGAGGGCAGTAAAATCAGATCAGCACGCGTTGGGAACGCGACTCGGCACGAAACAGACAGGAGAAAGGACTACCTTCAAACACATTCATCACGTGAACATCATCGTCCATATCCAATACGTCGCCAATCCGATCTTGAAATCTGAAAGCAACCATGGTCGACGACTTGTATAGAAGGCCACACTCCAAAGGCTGCAGCTCCAAAGCCTCGGGGATAGTCTGCCCTTTTGGTGGTAGCAGATATCGATGTGCGTACTCGGCTTCAATTTGAGTTGAGAGATACTCGATTGTTTGTCGAACGTCGACAGTGAGGGGGAATCGTACAGTTGGACTGATAACCACGTTGATGCGCATGAAGTTTTCAAGATGGACATTGATCCTATCATGACGTTTGTTTAAAACCTTCTGAAGCCTTAGTTGGCGCAATTGATGTTCGGGGTCTTTTGGGTCTTTGTTTTTAGATAGAAGATCCGCGTTCATCAGTGCGGGCTGTGAGAAACGCCGTCCGTGTACAAGGCCGGGACTGAGTGGGCTCGGACCAAATGTGTTGTTTTCTCTAGCCCCGAGAACACTCGTCGACATTCGCCGGGGTGGGGCGGTAACTATTGTGGAGAAAATATCAGCGGCGATAAGTCCCATGCTTGTCTCGAGACTAGAAAAGAACATCATGAGGACAAGGATGATTGTATTGCTAAAACCTTTGGGAATCTTAGCCTGTTCTCCGTTGTTGATATCATTGTTCGCGGGTTCGTCAGTTGGATCGTGTGACTCCAACAACGTAGGCTCCTTTGTCTCTTCGGTTATCGTTAATTGAGGAGTCGGCTGCACGACTTCCATGTTGTTTCGTTGTTGTCCCCGAGCACGTCTACTATCGGTGGAAGAAACCTAAATGATAGGGAAAAAATAAGTCTTTTCCTCTACTTGGGAGTTGAAGCCATCCTACGGGGGTTGCTTATTTGTATGAATGTTGATAACTCCCAATTGGAGGAAGAGATTGATTGGATAGCCGAAACATACGAGCCGAGTCTCTTTCCTAAGGAAGAAAGGAAAAGAAAAGCACCGCGCCAGGCAGTGAAGTCAAAATATCAACGAGCAAGTATGAGTGTTTGAACTCACTAATCTCGACAAATATTGACATGCAACTCGCGAAGCAAGATTGGGCAGCCAATTGATGATTTTTTCGGCACTGATCTTGTTTCGCCCATGCTGTCTCCCGGGTTGAGAATTGCCTTCGTCCAGGGTAACAGAATACAGGGGGAAGAAGGGCACTACGGAAAAACTTATCACCATCTATAAAATATCACACATAAATCGGAAAATGTCGTTTTCGGCACCTTCGATGCGCTCCAGAATGGGGTCTGCCTTTTTTTCAAATTCAGCAGTCCAAATATCAGGACGGCTCTCTATGCGTGTCGACCAAATGTTGAAAGGCACAAATAGTGACGTCCACAAATCACTACTTGTAAAAGAAATCAGAAATTTGGTGGGCATTTGCGGAACTTCTGTAGCAAGCTTGTCGCAGCAACTGAGTGAAGTCACAATTAAAACAGTTCGGTCTGGCAAAAAGTTGAGTTTGAAAATTATGTTGTTGGACATGTTATGAAGTGGAACACGTGACTCTGGCGCGTTTGATGTTGTGTCAATGTGCACAGGGGAAGGAAGAGGAGGACGGTGACAACCACTTTGGAGACTACTATATGTCTGCTACTATATGTCTGCTCTAGCTGCACTGAGTCCTCTGCCAGCTTCCTGCAGCTTCCATGAGGACCATTTTCTCGGCTGGAAAAAGGTGTTCCTTCGCTAAGTATGATAGTGGTAAAAGTTCGCTGAACGCTGACATACTCCCCACAACAACTCCCAAGGGTGTAACCTGCAATTGAACACAAGAGGAACGTCTCCATTACATAAGAAGCTAAGCCTCTTTTCCAACAAACACCACACTTTCCAGCCCACCTCCAGCGCCAACGCCCGCCAGCTTGATGGTCCGCTTTCCCGCCACAAACGACCACCGGTAGACCCGCGCTTGAGTCTTCATACGTTCCTTAAGACATGGACTGGTCGCAAATCTCTGCCGAACACGCCCAAAGCAATGCCCCTGCACCAATCACCGTCCGGAAGTTCCATCTCCCTGCTCGCAACAACTCAAACACCAGTCCTCAAAAGGCTCACGACAGGGATAAACCTTCAGGCGGCGGGCATTCACGCAGCAACTCCAGTCCTCAGAATGGGGTTAAAGGTTCTTCACCCGTCTCGAACGGACAAGCCATATCCCCCCCAAAGTCTGCTCCAATAACGACTGGACAAGGGTTTTCACCTCCAAACGTTTCCCAGCAACTGGATTTGAACGAGGTCACATATGCGCAACAAAATGGACACTACGGCCATCCAGAGCACCAGCACTCACGTCAGGCAGAGGAGTTCAGGGAAGTTACTGCACACCAACCGGTTTCCCTCCATGCAATACCAGACGACGCAGGGACTCCAAACAACCGGGAGTTTGATCAACACGTCGGCTCTTTCGATAGCGATGTGTCCATTCACGTCCCTCCTAGGAAAGCCGTTCCTCCTCCTTCGGACGAGGCAATGGCCAAGCTGGAAGCGAGGCGGAGGGTGACTTCCATAGCCTCCACCCTCTCCGAAAGCAACCGCATGTACTCATGCCCTTGGGAGTACCAGCAGCAGCCAAGTGAATCAACACTGATGGTGCAGCAAGGAACTACGAGATTGTTTCGGGCGAGTTCCCTCAAACACAAAGTCGACAACCACGGCCCATCACCACGTGACTCTATCACCAGCCAGCCAGCCCGGGAGAAATGGGCCTCGTTGCATCCGCGCATAGTCGACGAATCCGCCAAACGAAATACCACATTGACCTTGCATATCCCACCACCTCCAAGGGCCCTTCCCCCTCACCTCCAACCAACCGGATCCAGCAGTCCAATCTCTCCTACAAGCACTCCACCAACTCCTCCTCCAAAGGAACAGGAACCGCCTTCACCACAGCTTTCGATCAAGTCGGCCGCCGAACCGCAGAGGGGGATATCTTCTGAGGAACTGAAAGCTCGTCGACGAGCCACTTTACTCCCACTTGGGGCTTTGGATCCTGAGGGACCTGCACCTTCTCCGCGGCCTCCTTTAGCAGGCAGAGTATATGGGGATCCGACCAACCTAAAATCGTTCGTAACCCCGGAACACCTGCGCTACGACCGTTGGAAAGCACCAGTAAATATTATTACCGGACCGCAGCTCACATCCACGTCTTCAAAAATGAAGACTATCCCGATCGCTGATCTCCTCAAAGATTTGGAGGCGAAAGGGAAGCTTGATCCCAACAGTTTACCACCGTCACATAAGGGGAATGTCGGAAGTTCAATGTCGTCGTCTGGGCGAGTTGTGTTGGGCGACGTGAAGCAAAAATTGGGGGCTGTGGGGAAGAAAGTTGCACGCATAGTGGGTACAGGTGGCAGGGATAACCTCGAAGACGATAACAACCTCAACTACGGCTCTGAGCAGAAGGAAAACTTCGACATACCCCGGTCACGGTCTTCCTGGCGCAGGTCGTCGTTGGAAGAAGTTCGACGGACATGGGCGGATGAGGAAGCCGCCTATCCTCCAACGCTCAGATCGCGCACGAGTGTTGACGACATGCAGCAAAGATACAGGCGAATGGATGACGAGTTTGTGATGCCAAACGGTTTGGTTATTCCTCGAAACGATGGTCCGCTTGCCCCGAAGGCTGCTGGGTCTGCTGCGCTCATTCAAGCACCGCCCATAGCACCGCCTGCGATTTGATCTGTACCTTTCATAGAGCGGGATATGATGAGTCGCAGAAGAAGAACATCTTAAAAGTCTTCATGGGGCTACTGACACATCGTTCTCTGAGATATCGCGAAACCTGTACATTAATCTTTGTATTATAGATATTTGCTAACAGTAGGGATCCTGACAAGTTCTCGTAATCACTGACTCTTTGTTTGTCAAAATATTATACACGGTCGTAGGATATTTGAACTCTTTTGTTCAGATTCATATAGAAGAGAAAGCTTGGCCTTTCCAAACTTCACTGGTCAAACTCCGCATCAAAAACGAACTCAATACATACTCATACACCTGACTAGAACATGGCCAATGTTCCAAGTTCCCGAGCAGGCAGGTCGACCGCAAATATCGGATCATCGAACCCAACGAGTTCCGTCAGGGGCGCTCGTTGGGCCCGCGCTGATCGCGGTATGTTCAATGATGTCCTCGATGTCAGTGTTATCACAGAGTTGTAGATTGATTGTAGAGCTGCATCGGCCTGATGATGAATGGTGCCAATCATTTCCGATGGTGGATGGAGAACCTGGTACCAGTGTTTATGAAAAGGGAAGTTCAGTTGAATACCTACTCTCCTCACGATTTACTGCCATACTGATGCCGGAACACACAAAACGTGAAGAAGACATACAATCAAACCCAAATATAGCTGGAAACTGAATCTGGAAAGCAGAAAGAGGAAGTACGCCGAAACTTTACCGTCTGTCGATCAACCACCCGCTGAGATCGATTATGATTGCACCCAACAAACGGATATCCAGGGACAACCTGCATGACATTCTCATCCAAAACAACTCGGTTATCCAAAGACCATGCACTGATTTTCTTTTCCTTCTCGGTTTGCCAACTGCCCATATTGAAAGGTCCTGATGCCGTAATGTTTTTGTCAGCGTGATCTCGTTTGTGATGGTGATGATGATGGTGATGATGTGAATGGTGATGCGTTGGTCGTTGCGGCATCGGACGCCTGGTAACCCGCTGCACCTTCAATGTGGTTCTCGATATCCCGCTTGAAACGCCGCTTGAAGCAGTGTGGATATCTCGACTCCTGGGCCGGTTATTTGATGGAAGTGGGGACGTGACTAGACTGTAAGAAGGATTGTTGACGTTGGGTGGTGTTGTGGCGCGTGATGGTTCCTGGGGTTCAGGCACAGCAGGTTGGAGTTGCTTAAGCGCATCTGGAGGAGGTAACTCCGTGGCAAGTTTGGCATCATCGACCTTCTGAATCTTTTGCTGTTGCTCCTGCTGCTCGTTCTGCTTCTCATCCGTTCCGCCACTATTACCACTACGAGAGCTTTGCACCCGCGAAGAGATTAGCGAACCTGTCTTCGACTTCTCATTAACCCTCTCATCACCTTCCAACCGCTCCCCCACCATTTCATGTGCCCACACCAACCGACGCAAAGCCCGCATCGTAATCACACGACGCTCTCTGTACTTTAGTAAAGATGAAGACCGTGGTCGTGTTGCAAAAACGACATCGTATTGAGCATTTAGGGGTACGACTGAAAAGTCTGGGTGATGTGGTTTTGTTCGTGAGGCAGCAACGGGGTCATGATCACCGACGTGAGGGGGTCGGCTGGGTTGAGATATGGGTAGGGAAGAAAGGTGCTGATTTTGCTTTTTGAGTTGGTCAATGAGGTATTGAATGTGTTCGTCGCCGGTAAGTGGAACGTGGTGCTGAGGGAGAACGCTCGGTGGTGGAATCTCTGTTGAACCCTTTTGCGGAGAATCTTCGGAGACAGGATGGATCAACGCGTTGATTGTCTGAAAAGCGACACCCTCCACTTCCGATGTCGGTTTCACGTCTTGTGCTGCTTCGACGACGGTGGCATTGTCTTTGGTGGAAGATTCATCGCTCGGCTTGTCCATTGTTAAGGCTCTAAGGGAGCCGACCTGGGGTAAACTGACGGTGGAATTGTCTTTGAGTGGGCTCACGGGGGAAGATCCGATGTTCCCACTCGATTGTGTCATTGAATTGGTGAGCTGGGGTGTTGTTGGCGACTTTTCTGTCACCGTGGCATTGCTCTTGGCAAATGGGGTCGGTTTTGCGGTGATCTTCACTAGCTCTGCATGCTCGTGGCGAGCACCAGTTGAAATACTGGTCACGGCTGACTTAGTCCGGCGGAGTTTAGCACGATCGACGGTCACCATGTTCTCGTCATGTGTTGAGAGAGACGTTGCGCTTTGAACGTAACGGCGATAAAGGCCCAACTTGTTTTGCGAATTATCGTTGCCACTGTTTCCTGAGAAGGCACGAGTATCTGCGGTCTTCCGATTCACTTGAAGGTCGCTTTTTACGACGCCCTCCCTAGCAGCAGAAGAAGGGTCAACAATCTTCTGTATTGATTTCTGGAAATCGGAAAGGTCCGTTTCCGCGTCTGCGAGCTCCATGCGTAGCTCGGCCATAGAGTACTTTAAGGAGAGCACCGATACTTTCTTTGAAGACAGACCACTCGATTCGGAAGAGGCTTCGTGGATGGTGGGATTTGATGCCGTTGTCAGGGGAAGAGGGACGGAATCTTTGACGTTGCGTTCTGAATGATCAAGGTTTTGGGTGGGTGTCGAATTTTCCACATCTTGAAGGCTTTTCCTACGGTGAGTGACCGCTGACTTTGCGCGAGCGCGTTGGGATTGAGAGCGATGTTGCAGACCAGGTTGGGGTTTATCCTCGTCCGTGTTTGATGGCTGATGTAACTCGACTATTGCACTCGCAACCCCACCACGCTCGTCCAATCCTGTCGCTAAGGATACTGAGCGATGCCTCATGTTAGGTTGAGAGCTCGGTCGCCGCGTTCCTTTAAGTGCAGACCGGGGGTACCCAGCTGGCTTCTCGTCTGTCTGTCGGACGGCGTCCGGCTCACCCTCCGTTAAACCCTGTCGTGCATCACCGTTTTGACGCGCAACCTCCTGACCTGTTAGGAAAACGGAGTCGACCAGACCATCGCTCGCCGAACGATTAAGCCCCACATTTGTTGGAACTGGTGGTATGGATGGCGACTTTGTCTCAGATGTTTGTGGATGCGATGAACCTCTTGACGATAGGTTGGGTTGGGAGGCATGCTTTTGTTTAACATCCTTCGCATGAGGAGTGGAAGACCGGTCGAATCCAGATTTCGGGCGTGCCTTCTGCTTCTTGGACTTATCGAGATGCCCAGAAGAAGTAGCGCGGCTTTTGCTGATGGTGTTGGGATGATGGTCCCCCGCGCTCTTCAATGAGCCCCGGCTCTTTTCTTTGTGTGAAATATTCGAACCGCTGGTGGTGTGGCTCCGATCAGCATGTGCGAGAGCTTTGGTTGAATCACCTTTTACTAGGGTCATGACTTCCGCGCGACGAACCAGTTACAAGTGAAAAATCGAAAGGAGAGACACGTCTTTGGTAGGGTGATCGTCTCCACTTTTCTCTGACAAACTTGAAACACCACTTCTGTATTTCGGTAAAATGTCGCGGCCACAAGAAACTTTGAAACTTTTGACTTTTCCTCATCTTCCGCGCGGAAGGTGGATCAAAGTGACAGATAATGACGGGCAAAATGACTAATGCCGCTACGTTTGCGTTGGACTGCATTTTCCCCTTTCAGGTATCGAATATTCTGGCACCTTAAATGTGTCAAGCCCCCCTTGCCTCTTCTTTGTTTGTTTACTCCCCCAAAGATTGGATTGGTTGGATTCCCTCACCATCGAACTGTTCCCGCTCACACTCTATCGAGATTTTCGCGCTCTATACATATATCCCATTTTAGGAGGAGCCTTTCGATCATTTACCTTCCAAATTGCTTCCGAATTTCAATTTTCCTGTATTTGGGGCCCAATCGAAGGATCCAATGTTGATTTTTCTTTTATTTACCTTGCTTTAGTCAACAAACGTTCATCAAAACACTTTAATTGGTGAGAAGATCATTCGACGCTTTATTTTGTTTTTCCTTGAACTGCATTGCCCGTGAATGAAATACTCAATGAAAAGTGTATCACCTCGAGAACCAAACACCCAACAAGTAACAAAACCTTCAACACAATGGAGCAGGAAGACATTGACCCAGAATCGCAGCAGCCCGTAACATCAGTCACAGAGGGAACCCCTGAAACCTGGGCTGCTCTCAATGGTGAGGAATTGGACGAAATTTCGGAGGGGGATGAATTGGAGGAACAGCAAAGTTGGGCACAAGACCCTGTGGCCGCTTTGGATGGTCAATATGGGCAAGATGGCGAGGCGCTTCAGATGAACGGAGCAGACTCGTTTGTAAGTGCTACCTGCTTAGAGGGTATTCAGGATCCCGCAGGAGATGGGATGCAGTTTGAGGAGGCGCGCGAAGATGGTCGAGTGGACGATGGAAGGAACATTGTAAGGGAGGATGGAGGAGACGGTGGAACACAGATGGATGAGGAGGCGGGAAAGGGTGTTGTTTCAGAAGGGACCCCAGAAATTTCAAACGGAATGATGACGGAAGATATTGTTGTTCGAAAACAGTTAGGTGGAGGTGAAGGAGATCTCCAAACCGCTCAGGGTGAGACGGAGGCTGCCACCGAGGGAGTCGCCGACATGACCAACAACAAAGGTGATTTTGAAGTCCAGGATACTCCGTTTGCCACAGAAGGGGTTCAGCCCGACAGTAGTCCTGACGTTGCAAATGAAGCACCGAACGAGACTCAGGCTAAAGCAAGTGCGAAGTCTGTTATTGGCTTTGAAGACGCTGAATTTCCGCCCTCAGAAGCAAATCCGGATGCGAAAAAGCCAGACGAGTTCGTTGCGACGGAAAGCAATGCGGCACACCCATCAGAGCTTAGGCTTGGCCAGAATTCCGAAACAAATGCTCCGAGGAAGATTGACGAAGGGATTCCGAGAGCGACCCAGCGAAACGAGAGCAACGAGCTGGAAGCTATGGACACGTCAAGTCCGGAACTAAAACGTGATCAAGGTGAGTTCCGAACAAATGCATAAGCCTTTTTTGACTTTACATTCACGCCCCAGATGCATCATCAATGACGAAAGTGTTTTCTGCTGGTCGTCTTCTGCTGTCCAATCTTTCAATCTCCCAAAAGGCCGCAAAGTATCCTTCTTCGAACCCACCTTCTTTAACAAAAAACAGAAATCAACATCAAGTCGACCAAGCTCCGCCACCGCGAGGAAGTCAGCACACCATAGCCACTTCCATGACGTTGCAGATCAGCATCAGTCCAAGAGTGTCCACACTGTCCCTGTGCCCTCCTCTGTTGTATTCGTTGATTTTGAACACGGCGGGCACACTGTAGAGCGGCATTTTCAGCCGAGCAGGTCTATCGAGGATGGCGAGAATGTGATGGGGCTTTACGGGGTCGCGGATGTGGTATGCCAATCCCTTTCATTCCACGTCGACCTTTTGCATCGAATTTCTTTTTGTTTGGATTACTTTTACGCCCCGCCGTCAATATGGGATATTCACAAAGCATCAAACCTCTTTACCACTGAATTCGTGTTGGTCATCTTCAGTCGTCAAAACCAGAAGGTACGATATTTGAACTTTCACTCTGCTGTACCTGTTTGGCGACACAGAGTTCTTTCTAACCCCGCACACACTTTCGGATCAGGCTCACCCACCACAAGCGCCGCTTTTGACGCACAATATACGCCACCATTGGTAAATCCTCCCATCACAGCCCCTATCGCAACCCCCATCGCAGCAGTTACCACTACTACCACCGCCACCATCACCCCCACCACCCACAAACTTCCAAAACACCAAACACCAACTTCCTCACGCCCTTCAAGTTCCCGAAAGCGACCCACCTCCGCTAGCACAAACTACTCATTCAACACCCGTGGCGCAACCCCCGCACTAGATCCCCTACCCAAAGCTCTAAGCAATCTCGACTTTTCTCAATTCGAGGCTGTTCCAAATAATCCATCACTGCTTCTGCCAGTTCACCACGACAATTTTGCCGTATCGGGCGACCAACGTGAATCTACGTCTGCGTCTTCCAGTCGTCCGGGCTCAGCAATGTCCCCGCGGAGAGGATACCCGATTGTTGACGCACAGCCTTTGGGTATCAGCGGGAAGTCCCCAGGGTAGGTTTTCCGAAATTTGACAAAGCAACTACGCCACTTCCGTCATGTCCATTTAACCTCCATAACAATGACAGGCCATCCCGACCTCTGTCCGCCAAGAACCGAAGTAGGCCGTCTTCAGCCGGCACTACAACGAATCCAGACGTCCCAGACAGTGCGGAGATCAAAAGCACGACGACGGGGACAGGAACAGGGATAACAGCAGGAGTGGGGAGTATCATGATGGCTCGACTGGGTGTTCCTTTTGCGCCGTACGTTCCTGGTGTACTTAAATTGCATGGAGTTCGCCAAAATCTGGATCGATGTCGGATTGAACAGGTTAGATATGATGTTGGTTTTATGAATGCAAAGGACGAGGGGATAAGGGGGGGGTTCGCGGCTTTGTGGGTTGAATTTCACGTTGGTGTCTACTGTCGCACGATTTACGTGCTCCTCACATCTTTTTATCGCTCTCCCACCCGCTTACATTCCCTTCACCAAACACAAAAAGATTGCATTGCGAAGGTTGCGATATGTCATCGAGAACAACGATGCCGAACCGCAGCATCTCGCCATGGTTGACCTCCTCGAGCAAGGGTTGGTATCATTTTTCCCTCTCTCTCCTTCTCCCCCCCCTCTCTCTCTTCTTTTGTCTCTTCGTCCATGCAAAACACACAACAAAGGGTCATATCACTCACTATTTCTTTGCAATCTCATCCCCTGAACATCAGGAACGTAACCCCAGAGCTCATCCAACGCTACTTCGGACCCAAATACAAATTAATCCGCGATGTTCGCGTTCTCCTCCTTCAAGCCATCGACCGGACAAAGCGGCACCGTATGCGTTCCCAAATTTATGAGCAGCTCACCTCAAAGGCATGGATCACTGGGGACGAAAGAGGGGGCAGTGCCGCGACAGAGTATGGCAGGGCATCATCACCAATGCCTGAGAGTCAATATGAACAACCAGCATCGCAGCAGCTCTTCTCCACGCGGCCGAAAGCCACTACACCCAACGACGTTCTCGAAGTGCTAGAACAAGTCGAGACCTCTCAAGAAGCCCGACGGCGACGTAAGAAGTTAGATATCAAAGACTCTAGCCACTTACTTCGCGAGCTCAACCGGTCATACGGGCTGCAGGGTATGGGTATGGGCACCACCTTACTCAAAACCGCTGTTGCTTCCGGTCCCACTGTCCCACGTAGTTCGGTTGCCGCAGCAGCAGCAGCAGCAGCCGCCGCCGCATCCACGTCGAAAAACCGAACCTCAATGAATACCAGATCATCTCGTTCGCGGCGACAATCACCCACCGCAAGAGCACAGACAGCTCCCGCAGGACTTTCACCTTCGTCCACATCCTCCCGACATATAGCGTCCGGATGGATTCCCCACAGCAGAGTTCAAACCGACACGGCTGCATCTATTTCTGCCTCACCGTATGTAGGTTTAGAAATCGCAGCAACAGCGGTGGGTTCGTCTCGTGCCGCTAGTCCTAGTGTATCCACCCGCCCCAACAACAAACGGCACACAGCGTTCATGGCCACTACCGCAACTGGGGTCAAACCACGCACCGCGCCCTCACAACAAGGAAATCGGATGTCGTCCAAACCTCGACCCACCACAACAGCCACGACATCCAGCATGCGGTATGTACTCACATCCCACGGCTCTGCGAAATTATCCGTCCAAACTGAGATCCTCGACACGACACCTCGGCCCCACCTTTCTCAGACTGTTGGGGTTTCGAATAGGATACAACTCATACACGGTGGTGGTGGCGCGGGCGGTGGTGCCGGTGGCGGAGGGGTAGGGATGGAGATCGCACTCACTGCAGCTGGGAATGTGATCCCCGCTATGAGAGTTGCTCCGACGTTAGAGGAGGTTGAGGCCTTGACTCGTGACCCTGTTTATTACACCCAGGGAGAGTATGTTCAAATGATGAAGCAACGGAGAGGGAATACAGTTGATTCGTTGATGTTGGACGATGGGGGGGATGGGTTGTTTGTGGGTGCGAGGTGAAAACGCCAGTGGAACAGCAAAAGAATGTGCATATGATATGAATTGACAATGTATACTACACATATAAACTGAAACAAATATCCTGCTGTACTTCTATAAATCTGGAATTGACACATTTTGTCTTGAAATAAAGGGAATTAGCCAAGGAAAGACTGAACCAAATTCCATAGAGAGCCCACTTTCACACAAACTTACTGCTGACTTCGAAACTACCGTACACGGTCTGTTCGTGGTTCTGAATATGTTCTCATAAGAGTCACACGTCGAAAGCTCCGTTGACAAACTTATTCACAGGTTTGGTTCTCCACTTTGAGAACCTGTCCCCCTTCATTTTTTTATTTACGCGTTTCTTTACTAATACAAAAAACTGTGAAAAAACAATAAAGCGAAGAAAAAAGTACCATCCGGCCCTCTCCCCCTCAACAACCCTGATGCTCTTTCAAGCTCCAGCACCCATACATCCTAACACCCAGCTCCGGCACACACCTCCCCCTCCACCCAAAAATGCCATGCAAACAACGTAAGTCCGTTCTTACTCACATCAGACATCAGCCACAACCTTTAATAAGACCCTTCCAGCATCCACAATCCCTACACCAGTAAAACGCCATCTTCCTCTTTTTATGAAAGGAGCACGCTTTTACGAGGGTAACAGAGGCACGTAGGTAAGCCCACCATCACCATGTTCTACGACGGAGCGCCAACGCCGAGTGATTTTACCAAAACGGGATGGATCGATTCAACCCCTTTTGAACCAAATCACTTACTTGGGTGGCTATTTTTACTGTTAAAAGTCTACACAAATCAATGCATCTCCAGCTCGGGACACGAGATCAAGAACCCCGTGCTGTCCAAGGCGACTGGGCTTCATGATACTCCTTTACGCAGATGGAGTGGTGGTGTTGGTAGAGGAGGACGAGTCTGGTGGCGGAACAGAAGAAGCATCGGTCGTGTTCCCGGCAGTCGGTGCAGGGATGGGTTGTGCGGCGCCCTGGCCTTCGAGGTATTCGAGGTATGCATTCGGTTCCGAGTAAGGCCTGACATTCAACGAGAAACGGAACAAAACTTTAAGTATTTCCAGCGTCTCATGACAAACCCCAACCGACTGCGCTCCAAAACCAAGTGCAAGAAACATACCTCGGTCCCAAAAGCGCAACCATGTCCTCCCTCCCAATAACCTCCTTCTCCAACAACAACTTGGCAACCTTCCCAACCTCCTCCTTCCTTGTCGTCAAAAGTTCCATCGTTTGTGTGTACGCCCTCCCGATCATAGCCCTCACTTCTTCGTCAATCAACTTGGCCGTTTCCTCCGAGTACGGTTTCTGGAATTGTTCCTTCTCGTCCGGGCGGCCATACGAGATGTTTCCGAGTGTCGTGCTCATACCGTAAGTCATGACTTTAGCGTATGCCATGCGAGTGACTTTTTGGAGATCGTCTTGAGCACCAGTGGTGATGGAGTTGAAGAAAATTTGCTCGGCGACACGACCACCGAGGGTCATGCACATCATGTCGAAGAGTTGGGCGGTGGAGTGGAGGTAGTCTTCTTTGGGAAGGTACTGAGCGTAACCGAGGGCCCCAGATCCGCGGGGGATGATGGAGACCTTGAGGAGCGGGTGCGCATGTTCGAGGAACCAACCGGCGACGGCGTGGCCAGCTTCGTGATGAGCGACAATCTTCTTCTCTTCAGGGGAAAGAACGCGGGTCTTCTTCTCGAGACCAGCAATGACTCTTTCGATAGCCTGTTCAAAGTGCTTGGCGGTGACGGTCTCGGCGCGCAACCGTGCTGCGATCAAAGCGGCTTCGTTGCACACGTTCGCGACGTCGGCACCCGAAAATCCAGGAGTCAGAGCTGCGAGCCTACGGGCAAGAGATTCAATATCTTCCGTCGTCTTGATGGGCTTAAGGTGCACCTTGAAGATTTCGACACGACCTTTGATGTCCGGGCGATCGATGCTGATGTGCCTATCGAACCGACCTGGACGCATGAGAGCCGGGTCAAGTACATCAGGCCTGTTCGTACCTGCCAACACAACAATGTGCTCGCTAGTTCCGAATCCGTCCATTTCCACAAGGAGCTGGTTAAGCGTGCTCTCACGTTCGTCGTTGCCGCCCATGAACCCACCGCGGCCACGAGCTTTACCGATTGCGTCGATTTCGTCGATGAAGATGATGCATGGAGCGTTCTTCTTGGCGTTTGAGAACAAGTCACGAACACGAGAGGACCCGACACCCACAAACATTTCCACAAACTCGGAACCAGAGACGCTGAAGAACGGGACACCAGCTTCACCGGCTGTGGCCTTAGCGAGGAGCGTCTTACCGGTACCAGGAGGACCCGACAGGATAGCACCACGTGGGATCTTGGCACCAAGCTTTTCGTACAGGGTAGGCTCCTTCAAGAACTTCACGAATTCCATGATCTCCTCTTTCGCTTCGTCCATACCCGCGACATCCTTGAACTTCATTTTGATATCGCTCTCCTGGTTGTACAACTTAGCCCTCGATTTGCCAATGCCGAAGATACCCTGAGAACCGCCAGCCCCACCAGCGGCGCGTCTCGAGATGTAGTATAGAACCCCAACAAGGAGGAGAGTGGGTGCGAAGTTGAGCATGATCGAGAGCGAACTGATCTCATTCGAGTATGTCACCGGAATCCGTTCACGCAACGGAATCCCCAACTCACGCTGCGCCATCTCCAAGTTTCGCTCAAACGACTCGATGCTCCCGATCGTGAAATGGTACAAGCTAATCTCCCCCCCAGCGGCAGCTCCCCGATTTATACCAGGGCGGTTCATCTGCGGGGCGTCAGGCCGAAGGTACACCTTGACAAGGTTCTTGTTCACAACCTCGAGTTTCTCGACGAGACCCTTGTCGAGCATGTTGACACGGAACTCGTGCCACGAGATTTGTTGGGAGGTGTTGTAATCGGAGTAGAGGTGCCATGCAACGAAAGCCAAAGGAAGACCGTACAACAACAGGTTTGAAGGGTTAATCTTGATGTTGAGGATCTCGATCTCACCTTGCGGCGGGGAGGCTTGTTTCTTCCCTGCACATGACGAGTTGAGCAAAGTGAAATATTCGGAAGAAAGTCAGCTTCATAATCCTATTCGCTGCGTCCCCTGATGGTCTACGAAACGCTCCCCTTCCCCTCCTCAGAATCCACCTCTCGTCTCGCTCAACTCCGAATAAATCTCCAAAAAGCTCTCACCTTTAGACTCCCTCTCGCCGTCGTCCCTCCTCTCCCTTCTCCTCCCTCCACCAGATTCTTTCTCCTCACCCTGTCTCTCCCCCTTCTCCTCTTTCTCCCTCCCCGCATCCGCAGTACTCTTGTCCACCTCGGCCTTCTTTGCGCTCTCTCCCTCAAAAGCCTCAAAACCCTTCGGCAACTTCCGCCTTCCATCAGCACCTGAGTCCTTCTTCTCGGGGTTATCCCTTAGTGTAGCGTACGTCCGAGTCCATGCGAGGCTAGTTGGAGGAAAGGGTGATCCGGTTGTATTTGAGAGGAAGGTGTTTTCGGAACGTATCCGCAAGGCAGGGGTGCTGGTGGTTGTGGCGGCTGTTGAGGGTGTGAAGTAGCGGGTTTTGTAGGAGAGGGTGGATCGTAGAGAACATGAGGTGGGAAGGGAAGGTGTCGAAGCCGTGTGGATGGTGCGCTGTGAGTGGGTTGTTCTGGAAGTGTGGATATTTGATGGAGTTGCAACCGATGCATATGCTGATGACGAGGCTGTTATCGCGTTTTCAAAGGCATTCTGCACCGATCGAGAGGAGACGTGCCTTTGCCCGTTCAGGGCGACGCGCTGGGTATGGCGCAACATGGGCTTTTTGGAGGTGGGGGTCACGCCGACGGCGATTGATGGTGGACGAGTGGATGGTATGGATTTTCAACGGATTTACAGAATGCGACAGGGTGGGAAAGAAAATCGGGTTTTTGTAATACCAAATGGCAGCCAAATCCAATGACCAATCATTTATACAGTAATCCCGCACTGCAGTACTAGAAATCTGAGGCGGGGAGTTTCTCCCCTCGTTCAAATCCAGATCTCCACCCAATCTCCGTCCGAAAAGTAATCCCAAGGGGGATGTTTCTACTCTCAAAGGGTCGTCGCTGCAGTCTCCGGGTGCTCCCACAGATTGGAACAGGACATTGCTTTGCTTTGACTGAGCGAATTCAGCTGGGCAGCAATGTTGAGGACCTGAAAAACAAAATACTGAAAACAGGCAGCTCCCCACCAGCCTCTCATCAAAACTGTACAAAAATGGTGGTATTCAAAGCCCCAAACTTGTGGAGAGTTCATATCAATGCCCTCTAAATACACACATCCAAATCCAGTCCAATAACGTTGTGAGGGTAGTTGAAGACAAGCAAGTTCCAGCACGTTGCTTTCGTTACATTTTCGATTTGTTTTTCGCCCTATTTTTGAGTTAAAAGAGAATATGTGAATGACGGGCCCCAAGACACGTCCAACTCTTCTTCTGTTCATCCGTCTTCTTTGTTCACTTACATGGCAGCAGATTTCTTGACGAAATCAACCCCCTTCTGAATGTTGCCCTTCAAATCTGACACCGCCACATCGAATAGTTTCTTTTCGTGCGGCGAGAGGGATGGGACGGGATGAATTTTCTTGACTCCCTCGGGCTGTATGTAATGCAAACATGTGTAGAAATTACAGAGATCAGACAGCGTCACGGAATTCTCGAAACATCTCAGTCCACGCTGAAGCGAATAGTATCAAGAAATTCGACGACAGTTTTACGTACCCCCAGTTCGACAACCGAAGAAAAGTACTCCAGCCCCTCGACAACCCCCGACTTCACATAAGTGCACTCCGCAACTCCCTCCCTCCCCACCACCGCCGCCTCCAACAACGAGTTGACAAACCGTGCCCCCGCATACGCCATCGACAGCGTTGCGGATCCAGTCCCGTTCTTGGCTTTCACGACTTCGTCTCCACCGAATTGGATGCGCCGGGTGAGGGCGTCGAGTTCAGATTGGGTGAAGGACATGCCAGTCTGCGTGCGGTTATTTGTGGATAGAAAACATGTAAGGGAGTTGAGTGGGTTATGGCCAGTAAGGATTTTGACTTACCGCGGACAATATGGGCACGATCGTGGCCCCAGAGTGCCCACCGATGACGGGTACTTTGACGTTCTGTGGATCCAGCCCCTTGAGTTCCCCAACAAATGTTGATGCACGGACAATGTCCAATGTAGTAACGCCGAACAACCTTTCGCGTGCGGTAAACAGAGTAATGTGGGACTGTGAGATGAATGCCACCATAACTCCTAAGCATCGACAACCGGCTCTATGCATACCTCTTGGGATCAAACACCCCATGTTCCTTAAACACCTCAGCAACAATCGGCACAGTCGAATTCACAGGATTCGAGATGATGCACATGAAGGCTTTGGGGCAGTACCTGTTGATAGAAATTGTTTGTCATGTTTTCCAGTGAAGTGGCAAGTAAGTAAATGGATTGAAGAAACAAACCTTGCAGCAGCAGTCGCAAGTGTCCTCACAATCCCAGCATTGATATTGAACAAATCGTCCCGCGTCATTCCAGGTTTCCGGGGTACACCCGCAGGGACAACCACAACCGTGCATCCAGAAAGTGCATCTTTGAGTTGTTCTTCGCCAATGTAGCCCTTGACCTGAGCACATTGATGATAAACGAGGGCACAATATGGTGAGGTGGTGAGAACAACCTTCAGGAAAGCCTTCAACCATAGGTCATCTCATTCCGTGCGTCGTCCAGATATAACGCCAACTCCCCCAGCAGCCACCCCCTCTCTGCTTCAGAATAAAATCAATCTCCAAACACACACCCTCGCCCTCGAATCAATATGAGCCAAATCTGCCGCAACCCCCGGCGTATTCACAATATCATACAACGCCAACTCCGTAATGTTGGGGTTGGTCTTCAGGAGAAGTGAGAGGGGTTGGCCGATCCCACCCGCGGCGCCTGGATCGTTTCAAGTTTCATTTGTGGTGTTGGTTATTTGGTGGAAAAGGAAGGGGTGTGGATTGCAGTAGAGAGAAAGTGCACTGTTCAGATAGCATGCTCTCGGGACTTTCGAGAAGAGCACAGAAAGCTGGATGGGGTGTGGAGGAGTGCGATCTGGTTTCCAAACGTACCGAGGACTGCGACTTTGACCTGTTCCAAAAACACCGAATGTGTGGGAACGCGCCGCACACAAAGGCGGGAAAACACCATGAGTAAGTTAAGGCGTCTTTTTCAGTATGTAATGCACATAAATCCTCGAGATGGACATTGCTCGCCGTGGGAGGGGGGGAAGGG
>JADGJF010000057.1:29854-43417 GCA_027596845.1 Quaeritorhiza haematococci | reverse complement strand
CCGCCCATCACCCCTTGTCGACGCCAATATGGCCCTTGGTACTTACCAGCGACCGCCGCCAATAACAAATGGATCGCTCGAATGGATTTCATTTTTGTTGTCTCGGGGGTGGATTTCAACAGCTACCAGAAGTACCTTTAAATCCGGCGATGATACCTTGTGGTTATATTCCCCATTTCCGAGCATTTTTCTTGCACAGGATTTCGATCCCACGTCACAAGTGATTTCCACCACCGCGTTGGTATGCGCCAACGTGTACAAGAGTCGATGAAAAAAATTTTTTTACGGTCCGCCAAGTCGACCAGAATCCGCCGCGGTGCCCTGCGCGGTGCCCCCAACGCACAAACAACCCACCTGCAAACACCTACAAAAGACCTCCTAGCATACACATCCGCTGCTTCCCCTGAGCGCCCGTATTTGTCCCGTGTCCAATCCTGTGTGTGCGTGGAAGGGGTTTGAGTTTTTGCGGTGTTGCGATCGTGGTGTGGTGAATACATGCGATGCTGCATCCTCCACGCAGTACGAGTGTTAAACCCCACATGTCCAGCGCGTCCGCTGTTCCGGGACGCCCCAATATTCCACAGCTAATTCAGCTGCTAATGCTTATGATTACTATTCGGATTCCTATTTGGAGATGCGCCAAGAGTCAAGTTCGCCGTTCGCTTCTTCCTCTCCTCCGCATCTCTCCCTTTGTCCGAGAGACCTTCGCTTTTATTACGATGGGTACGATGTCTGACTTCAGAACATCAGAACGGGTTGGGATGGTGGGTCGCGGTAAATGATGGTGGTGCCATTGACAACTGTGCATTTCAAAAATGGGTACGCCGTTTTTCCGTCGTTTTTCTGGGGACAGTGATGGAGTCCAGATCCGTCCCCAACCTTTTCCGATTCGTCCATTTCACGGCCGCTCACCTATTGCAAACACGATATGAACCAGCGGTGGGTGTGGGTAGGCAACCATTGAAGAATGTGGACATCTTAACCCATAAGGAGGAACAATCACACGACGACTTCCTATCGCTCACTAAACGCAGCACTAAACGACGCTTGCTGAAACACTAGAGGCCCTTGTGCGCGCTCCCATATCCATAATCTATAGTGTATAAGGCTGATCCAGGCAGCGGCGGCGCACATACGGCGAAGAAGCAAAAACGGGCAGTTCACTCTTGGCAGCTCCCGTCCTCTGTTGATAGTTGTTTCTGCCGCTTCTGGGTCATTTTTACGATCCCACATTTTCCGTCCATTTCCCATCGAATTTCCCCACTCCTTGAACGTGGAGATGTGTACAGTCGTCGGATGCCCTTGGGCAATCTGATCGGGTGAATTAGTTGGCGAATTATTTAGGCTCATAATCTTTTCAGTAAGAAGAAAGAAACATCGCACAAAAAAAAAACCACAAAACAGAACCGTCTTCCACAAAGATTTTCACAGATTCGCATTCAGAATGCCCTATGATATACATCAATCCAACCACCTTTTGCCGAAAATGTACCCCAGACAAGAAACAGATCAACATGCACGGCATCATTTCCGCACCCCACTCCCCACCGTGCCCTCCTTCACCCTTTGATCCACATCCATCCCATCACTACCACTTGCGGCACTGCTGCTAGGGCTTACACTCCTACCAGAGCTCTTGCTCCTCTCACTATGATCACTCTCGCTACCACTGCCCTCATCACTGGCGCCACCAGCCCTGCCACTGCTGCTCCTACGATGATCCTTGCGCCTCCTCTTCGAACTGCGATGGTGGCTGCTACGCTCTCGATCCCTTTTCCCACCACTGCTCCTGCCACTTCGGCTCCCCTCGTATCGCTTGTGCCGACTGCTTCCGCTTCCAGAACTCTTTTGTTTCTCCAAATCCCTACTACCAACATTGTTTGGTGAAAGCATCTCAGAGGAAGACCCGTCTTTGCTGCTACGGTGGTGGCGATGCGACTTCGATGACGACCTGTGACTACTTGAGCGATGGTGTCTCGAAGATCTTGAGGACGACTCACGACCTGTCTTGTCATCACTCCGATCGCTTTCCTTGTCTCTACGACTCTTACTGCTGTTGCTACTAAGGTGACGGCGATGGTGGCGGCTACTGCTGTGTCGCTTGGATGACGACTTGGAGCGACGCTCGTCCTTCTCGTCCTCGTCCGAGGAAGCCCCGCTTCGGGAAGATGCTGGGCTCGGGTCTCGCGTAGCAACTGCTTGTTGCGGAGTAGGGCTATTTGTACTTCCAGCCTCGTTTCTGCCTGGAGCGGCATCACCGGATCCACCAGATGCACCCGATGTCTTCACTTCCCTTGCTTCCGCGCTACGAGATCGGCTTCGTTCAGATTCTTCACCAGAAGACGATCTCCGACTCTCTGAATCAGAAGCTACCGACGTTGTTGACGAAGACGCGTACGAGGTGACTGATTCTTCATCATCAGAGCGAGACTTCCTTGATGCGGAAGACGAAGCAGATGAAGCAGATGAAGAACGATATGAGGTGTCTGATTCCGTTGAGTACGACCTTGATCGTTTACTTCGCCTGCCACTGCTACTCCCACCGTCACGACCCCGTTTCGAACTACTGCTCTCGCTTTTGTGGTGACGATGACGGGAACGGCTCGTGTGACCTCTTTTCGAACTGCTCCTGCCGGCACTGCTGCTACTTCCCCCATGATGACGTTTGTTGCTACTGCTACTGCTACTTTTGTGGTGACGATGACGAGAACTGCTGCTGTGTTTCTTCCGATCCTTGCGCGTCGACGAAGACCTGCTGTCTTTTCCTGAGGAGCGCTCCTTGTCCCTGCGTCGTCCTCGATCCTTCTCATCATCCCGGTAGCGATCTTTTCGATGACGGTGGCGTGAGGATACTGATCTGGACCTAGATCGTGAACGAGAACGCGATCGGGACCGAGATTCACTGGTGTCCCGCCTGGCAGAAGACCCGGAACGCCTGTCAGACCTTTCCCAACGTGCACTACTACTAGTTCCACTACCGCTTCTTTGTATGATTGAACTAGCACTTAGGCCACCAAACGAATTTTTCGCAGCCATTTTCTCCTTCGGAACTTCGGGAACTAAGAACACGGGTGCCGCCGATGACGTTGTACTTTTGACCTCGAGATTCGTTTGCTGTTTTGCCGAAAAGCCGGAAGTAGCGCCGCTCGCAGACCTGACAACAGCACCGTTGCCAGTGGGCGTCTCATTTGAGGCAGTTGAGGTTGGCTTTTGCCCACCGGCAGGAGAGGCGGACACAGTTCCAGACGCAGCCTTCTGGCTCGCCGGAACAAACGGTACACGCATCCCCATGCCAGCAGTGGTCAAGAACGCCTGTCTCGATGCTGGTGCCTTTTTCGTTTCCTCCTTTGCGTCTGTCGGCACAAGTGGGAACATAGAAGCACATCGCATTAGCAGATGTAATGACAGAGCATGCCAGGTTTGCGGCGAAAGGACTTCAATCAAATACCTAAACGGTGACAACCCAAACATACCAACGAAATTCGCCAACCGATCGGGCGAAATGAACGACGGGGGAACAAACGGGGCAGCCGCCTTGTTCTGACTCTCTTTCTCCTTTGCACCTCGTTCCTGTTCCTTTTTCTTCTCCTTTTCGGCTTCCTCTGCCTCCTTTCGCTTTCTCTCCCGCTCCTGCTCCTCTTTCCGTCTTCTCTGTTCCCGCTCTTCATCCTCTCTCAGCTTTCTCAGCCGCTCCTCCTCTTCCTTGAGTTTGCGGATCCGCTCTTCCTCTTCCCTCTTCTTGCGCTCCGCCTCTTCCTTTTCTCGTTTCTCCACCATGACGCTCTCTGCGACCTCCCGGATGTAATCGTTCGTAACTTCTAACAGCACTTGCGTGAGCGCAGTCTTGGAAAACTCTCTCCACATCTCTCCCTAGAAATGAAGGTGCATAGATGAGTCAAAACGAATCAAGGGAATCAATTGTAGCTACTTTCCACCCAGCCACTACAAATCCTCGCGAACCAACGCGGAATAAAATCTTATTGTTTGAAACTTTAAAGTATGAATGTGATGTTCACGTACCATGATGGCATCCCGAACTGCTTCCATTTCCAAAATCTCTTCAGCGGCCATGAGCATCTTCTCGTCTTCGATCTCCCTCTTGGACTCCTTCCGGGGCTTCTTGTGGCTTTCTTCCTGATCGGATTCTTCACTGTGCCGCTTTTTGCCTATGGCGGAAGAGGATGCGGTGACTGGGGGTACAGAATTGACCTTTGATTCCTCCTTCTCTGTGTCCTTCGGTTTCGGTGCCGGAATCGGTGAAGAGGTGGATTCTTGAGCAAGACGCTCTTCGCCACCGCCTTTCTTGCCATCCTCTACGGCATCTTCGTCATCGCTGGCCACAAAGTTCGAGTATCCATCAATGCGAGACGGTCCCGCGGGTTTTGCAGCCGCCGTGTCTTCCGCCGATGAAGGAGGCTCCGACATGAGCTTGTCTTTTAATTCTTCCTTTTGACGTTGAACAAGGGCGTCCTTGATCCAAGCCGGAAGTTTCGGGGCAGGAGGTGGTGGCGACAAAGGCGCATCTTGGGTAGCCGAACCATTCAAGTGCGACGTGGTGGTTGCTGCCTTACCGGTGGCGCTGCTGTTGGTCTTGGTGCTGTTTGCTGCCGTGCTCTTACTGCTGCTCAATCCCGCAAAAGGGTTGTGGATTTGGGTAGGGACTGTTGGATCCGAAGTCTATTCAGAAACTATTCAGAAACTCATGAACAAAATGTAACGAGAAGGGATGAACATACCTGCGGGATGTTGAGACTGGTCGTGTTGATAATATTGTCCGTACTGATACTGGTTATAGTCCGAGCTGGACCCATAGTAGTAGCTGTTCGGATCATAATAGTACGGCTGGTTGGGATCAGATGTCTGATATCCGTAAGCCCCATAATAATCGGTCGCTGCCGCAGGAGCCGCTCCCCCTGTTGTGTTGTCGACAGCTGCAGGTGTCGAAGAAACCGATGCTGTGGATGTTGTGTGGGTGTCCGCCGTTGATACCGCGCCAACAGGTGGAGCACCTGCGCTCTGCGTGTCCATCGGCAAAGCCTGCTCCAAATCTCCACGACCCGAATCTCCGGGAACGACGAGTTCTGTAGCAGGAGGCGGCACCGCAGAAGGAAGCGCTGCAGATGATTGGGCAGAGACGGTGTTTATTGTCGTGATAGTGAGTGATGTACCGTCCGCACCGGGAGGCAACTCGGACTTCGCTTCCTCAGCAGCCGCACGAGCAGCAGCTTCTTCAGCAGCCTTCTTTTGTTCGGCCCAAGCTTTTGCTGCTTCACCCCAATCGGATGTGTGGTCTTAAGGAATCGAAAGGAGCGAATATCAATTTATAGATGGACGAGGATTTTTCTTCAGCCGGATGGGTAACGAGATGAGCTCCAAAAATTTCGATGGACTTACTTGGATCTGCTTGATGCTGAGCATACTGGGACGGGTCATAGCCATATGCCGCAGCGTAGGCACTCCAGTCGGATCCGTAGTAACTGGATGGATCAGACCACATTGTTCAACAAAACCTGTACGCAAGGTAATAGAAAGATTCATTAGACTCTGGTGCTGCCCAAACCAGACGCAAACGAATCTGTCATTGACTGGCCCCATGAGCGATTCGTCATTCATATATTACGCAACACGTGGGGTTGAACCAGTGTCTTCAAAGATGAACCAAATGAAGCACGAATTTGTACAAATATCACAAGTTCACCAGTGAAGAAGTACAGCAAAATCGGGGTAAGTGTGAATAAGAAGGAAGGTAGTGAGTGGGCTGTACCTGTTGAGAATGGAGCATATCAGTATCATACCGTGTCAATGTGGACATTGCACACCCCAGCCGTACGATCGTAGAGGAGGGTTTCATGGTCAAACAGAAGAAGAGATAGATGAGAATCCAGACCACGTGCGTCGACTTATACATGATATACTTCCTTGTGCATATCAGCCGGAAAACTGACGGTGTACCGCAACGAGTTGACATCAACAATCCCAAACACAAAAGAGACGCCAACACACGAGATTCCATGATTCTCTCTGAAGGTAGATAAATCAGGTTTGTTACAAATTGGCCGATCCGAACAAACAAGCCCTCACCTTACGACTTCCAAGGCTTCCTTGAATCGAGCTCCCGATGCTGACGTGAGTTATCGACCGTCCAAGTTGGATTGCGTTGTGGACTGGAAGTGTTTTGCCTTATTTTCGGCCAGGACCGGATGGCTTTCTTGATATCGATTCGTACAACTTCTGATAATGTCAACCAAATGTGCGTGAGGAGAAACAATGATATGAGATTTTTCGTTGATCCCGATTTGACGGTCTTCTAATAGGGCAGTCTTACGTGTCGCTCATATTCATCAACGCCATAGAGGGAAACAGGTCTTTGTGGTCGACCGTAGAAACCTTGCATTCTGAGGTATAGAAAAGACCGATTGGCGGGAAAGATACGTACATTGTCGAGGAAGATGGCCTTTTCCAAGCCTTCCCTTTCTCCAAAGTTATGTTGCGAACCTTGACTTAGGTAGTTGTTTGTCCTGATCGAATTCAGGAGCACAGGAGGGGGATAAGAGATGTTGATTGTTACATTGGTCCAGTTAGTCCACACTCGTTGATTACCAACCTTACTGTCGACCGAAGAAGTCGTTGTTACCTGTTGCAACCCTGACCGCTTACTGGCGAAAAGAGTGTTCCAGGCCCAAAGAATCGCGGCGTACCTATCAACTAGAATCTCAGTTTTAGTTTGCTGTTGGATCTTTCACCGATACTTCGAAATCAGGTGGTCTCGCCGTTGTCAGAATCCCCCGGCGCTCAAGAGTTGCGTCCGCAACCAAAGAATGGAACGTGATGGAAGGCGTGATCAGCAACCGCAGGCTCACCTTTACGGATCTGGGTTTACACAACAGGGGGGTTCTGACCACTTCGAAGGTATTTGTCGTTGAATCGGACCAGTCGCTTGCGTCAATTGCAGGTGGGGCGGCGGTTTTTGCAAGTCTCCAGGTCTCCAACAAACACTCCCTTGTCAGGGTAAAAAATTATTACCGGCACAGGGTGACACATGGACACTTTCGAGAGCGGAGTGAGAGACTGAGTGGTGAACTGGATGAGAACGGAGAATCGAAATATCACCCATCGGAAGTTATCATTTTCAAGACACGTCCAGTTGCATTACTCCCTCCGAAATGTATTCCTCGTGGTGAGGACGATATCGAAGCCGAAGGGTCGATCTTGCTGCGTGGGCTCGAAGGAAGGTGCAGGAGGAAGGTAGGTCCACACCCCCTCCCTCTTCTAGGTATCCCCCTCAACTGACTTGATGTGAGCTCGGAGATCTTCACTATCCCGCTTCTTCTTCCTAAAAAGGACCGTACCAGAGTTCCACAGTCTACTCACTACGCCCCTCACGCCCCTCCACCTCCAGCACCGTTCAGACAGACCTTGCGTGGGTCGGCATTCCCAAAAGACCCACAACTCCCTCCCCATATCCCTCCCGAATCTCAGAATATCCGTTTCCGCTGTGTGTTCCGAGAATTGCGAGTACCTCAAGGATGTGTTTGAGGTTGGTTATCTTATTCCGCGCTGAAGAGGATGAGGAGGAACGAAAGGGGGGAATATGCGAAGCACTTCCAAGCAACATGGGATCTGGAGAAGGACAACACATGGGAGTTGTGGGTCCACATGAAGTTGGGAACGTGGCTATGACGTCGCTATGGATGCCACGAATGAAGACTGGATATCTGGAGCTGGAAGTCCTGGGAATGAGAGTGATGCATCCGTGCGGGCAACAGATGGAAAGGTTGACGGAGGACTGAGGGGTTGTCGAAGATGGATTGATGCGTCGTGCTGATGATCCTTTTTGCAATAATGAATAACGAAGGGAGCTTGGGCCATTTGTGATGGGTGTCAGGGGAAATTCGGTTTGGTGACTGGAACCTTTCATGATTCTACTTGTCATGGCTGAGGCTGAACGGAGTGAACGGAGATGCGAAAAAATCAAATCCTTTCCAGAGTGTTCTCATATTACATTAAGGGTTTCCTTTACAATACTTCTCTCTGAAATATAACATGTCAAGTCAGGGAAGTGAGCAATATTTATGTCACTAAGTTTGAGACGAGAAAATTTCATGTCCAAATTCACTCCAAAATCCGAGTTCAGATCTTTCAGAAGATATTTTCAAAACAGTTTTCGGTGATGACCAATTGAAAATATTTGTTTATATATTATTATTATTTGAGGAAGGGGATTATTCAGTACAAATGCTTGTGATTCCTAGATTATTTACACAACGTAATCCTTCCCACCTTCCCCAACCATTCATGTAGATAATCCTTTACATCGAAAAGAAAGTGGCGAACAACTTCGAAAGTGGAAATGTGAAAAGGCAAGAAATAATAAACGTCACTTATTTTTGAATTGCTTTCTTTCCGTGTTTGATACGCCGCTTTTCCAGAAAGAGAAGGGTAGGTGAGAGAAGAGAGGGGAAGTAACTTCCGAAAACCTTTGGTCGAACTGGAGCAAAACTCCCGAACTCCATCTAACCCTTCCTCCGACTCCTCCGCATCATGGCAGTTTCATAAGCCCCAACCCTCAAACCCCCAACAAGTTGATTCTCAACAGCCCGGGCCACTCTTTCCCGCAGTTTCATTCTGAAACGCTGTGCTGGAGGCGAAGACGGTGTCGAGGCAAGGTCATCCTGTGTGTCAGCCTCAATCGATTCGACTCTCGTCCTCTTTGGCTGTCGGGGCTCTGGGAGTGGGTTGGCGACAGGCTCATTTGTAGTCCCGGACTCAAGAGGTGGGGGAGGAGCCGCTGACAATGCACTTCTAGGTGCTTCATCCCGTTTACGTTTTGTCGATGTGGTTTTACGATTTTGAGTAGATGACGCCGATACTGATGGGATCCTAATTTCAGAGCCGCTAGAGTGGGCTTGGGACGGCGCGCATCTTGGGATAACAGGATTGGTGTTGTTGACTACGGAGCTACTTGAGCATGCTTTAGATGTCGCCGATTTTGATTGGATACCAGTAGTATCATATCTGAATGCGGAGTCGCCAGAGCGGACTTGGGGGGGTAACTTTAGTTTCGATCCATCATCATTTTTTATGGCAGGGCGGCAAGAGCGGGCAGCTGACTTCGTTTTTGTATTGCTGAGGGGTGCGGAAGGATCCGTACGCGATGTGGGAGGGGATGGTGCTGTTTCCTTCTTGATGGCAAGGCCACCGTTAGACTTTGCAGTTTTCTTGGTGGGGGCGTCGCTGCAGGATTCTACTGAAAGAGAAGATATCCCTTCATTCACCGGGCCCTTGCCTTTGTTGGTGGGAGCGATGCTTGCGATGCTTTTCTTGTTGTTGTTGCTGGCGCGGGTGGTCTTCAATTGGGGTGCAACGTTCTCGGAGGTGGTGCTGCTGCGGCTGATTTTATCGGGGGGTCTCCGGGATGAAGACCTCAGTACCCTCTTGGCACCATCCTCAACTCTACTTGCGGCGGTGGAAGGATTACTGCTACGAACATTACTGTTGGTGCTGCGGGTCTTGGTCGGTTTTTCCGCTTCATTGCTGATGCTTTTCGTGGACACATCCCGTGGGATGGTCTTGTTGATGATGTTCTTGTTGATGCTGTTTTGATTTTCGACAAGAGGCACAGAAGTTGTGCTCAACGGACTAGTTTTCGGGTGTGTTCCAAGGGTGGGATCAAGATTGGAGGCGTGGTGGTGTGCGGGGAACTTCGTTTTGGTTTTTGAAACTGAAGGCTCATCAGAAGCAGCAAGGTTGAAGGAGGTCGTGCCTGAAGTCTGGCAGTGTGGAAGATCGCAAGACATAAAGACGTCACTTCCGTTGCTGGTGCTAGACGTTGGGATAGGCTCGTCCAGGTTCATGGGAACGGTGGGTTCGGTTGAAGCAGACATGGGGTGAGGCTCGTGAGCGACCAGAAGAGGCATATCTAGGGAGGTCGTTTGGGCGCATCCATCAACAAGTTTTGCTGGACTCTTCAGCTTGACGTTCTTGTGCTCCTTCAAGAGCTTGTTCTCCGCGGTGAGGTGATCGATTTCCAAAATGCGGGCGTTATGCAAATTTTGGATTTGGGAAAGTTGCACTGTTATCGACACAATTTCCCCCTTGTAATGATCCAGCTCTGCCGCTTTCCCTTTGAGCGATTCGTTTTCAATGGTAAGTTGATCAATCTCCAACTTTTGTGCGTTGTAACTCTCGGAAACTCGGGCTGACAAGGACACATTTTCTGCAAGTAGTCGATCTGTTTCCACCATCTTGTCTTGAAGTATTGAATCACGCTCGGCTATTTGGCCCGTGAGAGCTGACGCTTCGGTAGCATTGATAGCATTGATGTGTTCGACTTCTGTGATGTGCGCCTTCAAAGACACATTCTCAGCAGTAAGCTGATTTCGCTCCACAATTAACTCCTCTCTGGAGGCTTCGATCGCTGCTATCTCCGCCTTTACCGACACATTCTCAGCAGTGAGTTTATCTACCGCCAGAACCTTCACAGCGAGAGTGTTGTTTCCCGCTTTCAATACTTCGAGTTCGTTCAGCTTGTCCTTCAGAGACGAATCCAACTTGGTCATCATCATTGTAAGTTGGGTCTTTTCCTCCTTGGATTTCTCAAGCTCTCTTTGCCTCGACGCAAGCTCGTTTTTCAACTCATTGTTTTCCTGCACGATGCTCCTAGTGGCCATCACCTTCACGGCAAGGGTGTTGTTACCAACCTTAAGTTGGTTGATTTCCTCCATCTTGTTCTTCAGCGACAACTCCATTTCGGACATCCTGGTCGTAAACGATGTGTTTTGCTCCTTCAATTTCTCGAGCTCCGTGCTAAGCAGCGCAATTTGACTCTTCAATTCTGCGTTAGCCCGTTCAATGATCTTACTGCTTTTGCCTGTGTTCTCGCATTTACGGGCAAGGGTATCGTTATCCCGTTTCGATGATTCCAGCCATCTCTTTAATTCCACGAGTTCCCGGGTATGTTTTTCGTCCCGTTCTCGCTGCACCTTTGCTCGCGCTTCTCTTTGCGCCTCGTGACGCTCATATTTCGCCTTCAAGAAAGTAATGTTCGCCGAAACCATCTCGTTCTTGAAGGTTTGTACTCGAAGGTATTCTGAACGACATCTAAGAAACCGGGAGTCTGTCTCGTCTTCTCTGGTCCACGCATTTCCTTTGATTTTCGCAAGGATATCCGCGGGAATAGTCAAACGCAGACGTGCATCCAGTTCTTCTTGTTGTTTAGATAACTGACCGTCGGCGTCCTCAAAGTAGGTGTTGAGGTTCACTCTTGAGGCTGAAGTACCTGCATAGGCACGGTGTGCGGCTCCGATGGACATACCAATATCCATTTTTGACGGCAGGTAGTAGCTTGTAACCAGGGGTCGGGTACGTAGGTTGAAGTTGAATGACGTTCTTTTTGGATGGTGAGGATCAAAGTGGGCGAGAGAGGTTAGATGGATAAACAGCAGTCAGCGACTAAACACAAGAAATAGGGTTTGGTGCCGAGCTTACCTCTTCTCAAATAGTACACACAAAAGCCCTCAATAAACCCTCAACGGGATCTGCCTTTCTGAAGAGGTGATTGTTATTCGGGAATCAGGCTGGAAAGGTATGCGAGTGTGTAGCGTTGTTGCCAAAAGTAGTGACGTTGGAGATCAAACTGGGCGTTAAAGGGCTCCGGAGATGATTTGGACGAAGGATTTGATCGCTTGGTACTGGTCTCCTTTGGATATTTGTCGGAGATGTGATTGGGGAAAAAACGCCGTGTTTCTTGCCAAAACAACAACGGAATTTCTTGCTGGGAGCTACTGTTCTTCGAAATCGTCGACAAAAACGGTTCCGACGGATGTGATGCTTTGAGGTCGACCTTGAATGTGACAATAACGGTTCCGACGGATGTGATGAATCTCAAACGGGAAATCAACAGGCAACCAGCTTGTGCGTCACGGTGGTCGGGGATAATGGTAATGTCTTTCGTGAAAGGACTATTTAGAAACTATGGTTCATGGATGGAATGATGCGGTGATGTGAGTTCAATTGAAAGGATCTCAAGCAAAATGACAGTAGCCAAGAGAATGGGTGAAGAACATACCTTTCAATAATAAATCGAAGTACAGAGCATAGAACGACATACACAGAAAGGATTCGGCGTTCAGGTGCGAATTAGACTTCGAAGGTAATAATGCAGGTGATGTAACTTCTATCGGCAAAGATGATGGCTGGACTTCAACGAGGGTGGAGACCAGGATTCAATAAGCTTGTCCTTTGCGAAACTACGTCAAAATTACTGGCAATTTGCTGCTATAGGGGTCCGGCGATTTGTCTGCGATCAAAGCGGAAATGGTGGAGATGGTGAAGAGGATGAACGGGACTGATGTGATATCCGATCGAGACTAGGAGTTGAGGGACGGTCTGAGTCGTAGGACTGGAATGCTGCTTGGCACCGATAATGAGTCGATGGACGCTTTCAAAGTACTCTTCACAGGGTTCGACTCAATGCAAGTACCAGTAGAGCGGATAACGCAAGTGGTGGAGATGGCAAGGAGGATGACGGGACTGATTCGATATCCAATCAAAGCTGGGTGTTGCGGGACAGTTGAATTCGTAGCTGAACGCGAAGTTACCAAGCTGCTTGCACCGATTAAGAAGATTATAGACGCTTTCAAGTACTCTTCACGAGGCTGGAATTGATGGAGGCAGAGGAACTCTAGTGAGTAATTGTGAAAACTGGAATACGATCTCATACCACAGTGAGACTCAGTACAAATGATGAAGAGTATGGAGTAGGGAGCTTACCTCTTCAAAAAGGTGTATAAGCGCGATTCTTCAAACACTAAGAGACTGGGAAGGACTGATATGGAGCCTTCAGCAGCGAGTTGAGGTTGGTGGACTGTCGACAGAAAATCAGCAAACCAATAAATGCCGAGTGTCTGATATGAAGTGTGAGGGGATTGGTCACAGCTTCAAAGTGTATGGAATTCAGGTTGAATAGCAAAGGAACCACGCCGTAGTATGCCTTGGAGTTGACCCTCGGGGACGTTCACGAAACTAATGATGCAGAAGTCCTGGGTGGAGTTCAGGAGGCGGGAATGTGTCTGAATTTGAGGGTTTTATCGGTAGGGATTCGATCGCGGTCACTGACAGGGTGTTCGTGTTTACGAAAGGTGATCGAACTACTTCTGTTGGTGACGGTTGCGATAGCTCTAGTCACGGTTGAGCGTAATGGGCTTCGGCGACGACGACTTGAATGAAAGACCGAAGGATGAGGGAGGAGGTGGGGTCACTGGGGTGTAAGTGATCCTAGTGATGGCGACAGCGAGAGTTGTCAGATCTCACACTTTCGTCCGAACACGAGTAGACACGGGAAAGGGTGTCGTGCGACGGACCGACGAGAACAACTTGATGATGGATGGTGATGTCGACGTCCTCAACGCAGAACAAGAAAACCTTGAATGATGTAAGCGTTCAGAGGTCAGTGACGAGCCAGGCTGGTGGGGACTGTCGGACTCTGTCGGAGTTTACAATGTCTCAAACGGAGAAAGGTGAGGATTATCGAGCTTACCTTTCGGGACAGACACCAAGGAGGAT
>JADGJF010000057.1:0-29757 GCA_027596845.1 Quaeritorhiza haematococci | reverse complement strand
CTGTCGGAGTTTACAATGTCTCAAACGGAGAAAGGTGAGGATTATCGAGCTTACCTTTCGGGACAGACACCAAGGAGGTTGATGAAAGCAATGTCGCCGACTAGCCGGGCTCTTACAGGATTAATGTAGGCCAATTATATATCTATTTGGGATCGATGTCCGAGAGTGCTAGACCGTTGAAGTAGTAGGACCTGGACGCGAGCTAAACAAGTCACTTGGCACCGATCAAAAGTGGGGATGCTTTCAAAATTCTTCACGAGGTTTGACCTGATGTAAGCAAGAGAGTCTGGTGAGTAAAGGTGACAGCTGGAGGTAGGAGGACCGTTCACATGGTGAACAGTGTGGAGTAGCGAGCTAACCTCTCTAAACACGAGTATGTCCCTCCTTCTTCAAAGACTGAGGACGCTTAAGGTCGAACAGAGAGACTGGCGTCCGATAGCGAAGGCAAAGTTGCGAACGGGAGTTTGAAGTATTCGACAACAAGTTAAAACTTCAAAGTGGACGACTGGCGGGCACTGAAATCCGCAAGTTGATAGAAGTCGAGAGTCTGAATCTAAAGTGTACCACGATCAAATCTTTTTTCACAGTGTAGAGAGTTCAGCTCAATGTTGAAAACAACAAAGCTGAATGTAGTCGGGTACGTAGAGTCGGACTTTTGGGTTTGAGACCGAAAACCGAGAACCTACTGCTGTGTATGTGGGATCCGTGACGGAGGTCAAGTAGATCAAAACTCCAAGAGTTTATGGTGGGTGTTGTTGAATTCTGCGACACGAGTGCTGGTAGCTCAAACTGGGGAAAGGAGGGGGATTTCCTTTGGTGTATTGCCGTTGGGGTAGAGGGTGGGTGGAGTTGATTGTGACAAATGGTTTTGGTGTTGTTTCAGCTTTCAGCGAGAAAAAGACCCGTTCGTTGACAGCCTCTAGGGGTAGCTGGAGTTCCAAAGCCAGAATTAATCTACAAGGCTCGGGTTTTTTGCGGTGGTGTTTCGTTCGTTGAAATGAGAGGGTTGGTGGAGGTGATCAATACCAAAGGTTGACGTGTTCTTTTTGGATGGCTACGACTACGGGATCGGGGACGATGAGAGGCTTTATGGTATACGAAACTACGGAGTCCCAGAATTCGTTTTTTTCTCTGGTGTGTTTTGTGTGGGGAGAAGGAGGGTGGCGTTCAAGCGCAAAACTAAGGGTGATGAGGATGGCGACGGGAACGACGTCGGGTAAGGTGGCCGGGGCAACAAGACGTTATCCGGGGAGAGGTGAAGCTTCGCGAAAGTGGAACTAAACAGACTCGGGCTAATTTTCTTGCGGGATGTCTACAAGCTGGGGTACCAGTGGGGTTTGAAGGCAGGGCGGTCGGAGTCCCAAACGCGTTCTTGGAACAGGATTTTGGGCAATGTCACACACACAAAATTTGAAATCCCGCCAAGTGAGTTGCCAACCAAGTTGAACCTGCTACAGTATGCACCTGAAAACGCGAGAACTACAGAACTACAGTATAAACGCAAGAACTGCGAGAGGAGCTAAGAGTCAAGACAAGTCTCGCAGCAGTTCTCTTATCATGCTTTACTTGAGTTTCGAGGACAGACCACTCTGGTCGAGCTTCTTCGCGGAGGAGGTGATATCTTTTGATAGCTGAAGTCCGAGTCACCTTGCTATATGCTGCACGCTACACCATCCTGACTGCCATGTTTGATAACAATTTATTGTCCCCATAGTCTGAGCCCAGTTCCTTTTTCAATATCAATAAACAATAAATACCACTACAAATGGGAGATAGCAACCAATAAGTAAAAATGTTCATCCCTGACAACTTCAGTATTTCATCACCATCCGTTCCTTCCTCCTCCGCTTCCCTTCCCTCCATCCCTACTATCCCTCCAACTCCATCTCATACCGTCTCTCGCTACCACACATTCTTTTTTGTCCAGCCCATTAACCGTCCAGTTCACAACCCTTAACACAAACTTCATCCACCCTCTTCAGCCTCCTCAGCTCCATCTGGTCTCCACAAGCGTCCAATACCCGATTCAGCAGATCTCGTACGTCGCCGAGTTTTTTCTCCGACTATTCCCCAATCGATCTCGCACCATACTGCAGTTCATATGACCCCCTTACTACAGAATCCGTCACAGTACCTATTAAATATGTGGAGCTTCATCTCGCGCCACTTTCACGACGCTCGCAAATGCGTCGGGCGAGTTGCACACAGATGACTTGCTGGGTGCTTGGAGAGTTGAAAAGGTGTGAAAACGAGCTTGGGTGTTAAAATTAAGGATTTCGGGTACTTGATATACTT
Source organism: Quaeritorhiza haematococci (assembly GCA_027596845.1). Classification (NCBI taxonomy): domain Eukaryota; kingdom Fungi; phylum Chytridiomycota; class Chytridiomycetes; family Quaeritorhizaceae; genus Quaeritorhiza; species Quaeritorhiza haematococci. The sequence goes on along the minus strand of JADGJF010000057.1, from coordinate 27,462 downwards.
GATGTTGGAGCAAGACAAGGCCATCTCGTTTTCCTTCTATACTGCTATGAGTCCTGCCTTGAGTCCATTCTTGCGGGAACATTCTCGAAGACGATACGCTCGAGAATCCTTTAGACGATGGCGATTTTCTCTTGGTTTGTTGTGTTTTCCTGCCAGACGAAATCGTGGTAGTGGTACAAGGTCCTCAAGAACGCCTTTGTGTTCCCATTTTGGATTTTGGATCTCCGACCTTTTACCCACACCAACAAACACAACATGGACGGCCTTTCTGTTGACGAATTCAGGTTTCACCTTTACGACTCCCTCCAGAGAAAGGGAATCGCCGATAATTTGAAGGTGAAGAAATTCACGATTTGCTTTGATTTGATGTCCTCTCACAAAAACCAAAGTCAACCACGAAGAAGTCATCGTTGAAAAACCGTCCCCGCTTGTTTTTCGGTTTTGTGGATATGCAGTGTCAGCTCCGCTCGAAAATTGTATCAGAACTCAAGTTCAAGACAAAGTCACATCTCAATGCGCTGGTGGAAGGTTCTGGAGGTGCTCCTGGTCAGTCCTCATGCTTCGATTCGTATACGATGCTGGTTTGAGGTTGACATCAAGAACGTGTGACTAAGAAGTGCGATGATTGATACACGTCATGGGGAATAAGGCAAGGGAACACTGATGCTGAAACTCGTGGATACGTTGGTGATCGAGTATTTGAAAGCGCGCGATTACGAATTCGCTTTATCGGTGTTCATGCCGGAATGTGGGTTGACGCAGAAGGATCAGGTGGGGTATTGTCTTGTTCTTAGCGTACAGAATCTAGCGGTTTTGGGGGTACTGTAGAAGGGGGGGGGGATAGGAAAGTGATTGGGAGCAAGGTTGTTCTATGAAATGTCCCCTGGCGCTTTTCTCTGTTTTGAGCGGTTGCAGAGTGGTTTTCTCAATTAGCCAACCCCCCAACCCTCCTTTCGGCAATCAATCTAGATGCTCACGCATGATGATGTTTACAGAGTGCTTCATTTAGACCGACCGACCAATATATCCAATATACTGGTTAGTGGCATATTTGGTCTTCGCACACTGTTAAATTTTTCAATCTTCGAAACCGTGCTAAAGCGGCTCTGCTTTTCTAATTCAGAAGAGAACGTTGGGTCAAGAGAATGGAGGTAATGTATCTTATTCGCTTTGATCAAAGTTGCAGTCAAGCCCGCTGTGACAGGGAACTCACACCATCAGTGTTCTTTCACGAAGATTACATCAACGGGTCTCTCCTCGTCAAACTTCTCACTGGAATATCACAGATCAGCCATACAACATTCGTTGACAAGGAGTTACAGACAGAATTGGAATTGGAAGATGTACTCGGTAATGCCAAAAAGACTATCAAGCCTCTCCTTCTTCGTTCAAACCGCTAGACTCACTCACATTTTCTTTTTCGCCCCTTGTTAACTTTCTACATTTCAGAAATCAAACTGCGCTCGGCAAACAAAAATGTTGCTTCAAAAACGCAAGAACAAGGCAAACTCACCACACAGGCACTGGAGGAAAGAATATACCGGTATCAGCAGGAGCTGGAGTACCAAATGAAATCAACGATGGAAGAACAGGTGCAGATAAATCTTTCATGGTTCTTTATGTGGGTGTGCACGCAGGATCAGAGTTTGTTCTTTCAAACTTCAATGCAAGCTCGACCCCCGTCCTGTCCACTTCCCGCGTCAGCGATTTTGTTCATAAACTTACGACTCTTTTCATTTGCGTTTTGTTATCAACTCGGATTGCAGCTGGCCAAGTTCAAGGAAGTTGAATTGGCCCAAATGCGGGTTGAGGAGCGCAAACGATATCAACAAGAAAAAATGCAATTGAAAGCCGATTTCGAACGACAGTTGCTTGAGCAGAAAGAGCGTGCGACGACGGTGGAAGAACAGGCTCGTGCTCGTTTCGAAGAAAAAGAAAGGGTATGGATTGCTTTTCTCAGCCTGAGCCTTCCCCTTTTAGTGGAAAACCTTCAAGAAAAGAGCTGAATAAGAAAAGCTGACAACTTTTCCTTTGCACGTGTCTGTTCATTTCGAGAAAACAGGCAATCGAAAGACAAAAGCTAGATATGCAACAGCAGCTCCTCGAGGCGTCCAACCGCACATTAATCATCCAAACCCAGCTCAAAAACGAAACCGAACTCCTCACCAAGGAATTGAACATGGAGCGAGACTCGATACAACGCAAATATGAAGAGGCCAAGCGTCAAATTGGTGATTTGCAGGAATTCAAGGAGCGGTATCAGACGAAGATGCAGGAGGCGATGGCGCAGTGAGTATTGCGGTGAAGAATTTGCAGATTCGAGCAGAGGTACGACGATGCTCACGAGTGCGCACGCCGCATTTGATGTGGTTAGGTATAAGATTGACTTGAATCGAGAACACGCAACATTGCTCGCTAATGTCGAGATCGAGAAGAATAGACTCGAAGGTGAGACAGTCCGGAACCTTTGCGCACCGGTATCCCCGATTTTGCTTGATTCGCCTAACCACATATTTTCCCTTGCTGCAGCGGAACGGAGTATGCTTATTGAACGTCAACGCGTGGCAGAACAAATGCTGGATCAAGTGCGCTCCACGCAACAAGAGATGAAAGATTTACGGAATCAGCTCAAGGCGGCAAAAGACGACCTGGGCCGCGCTGCTTTGGAAAAGAGCACCCTCCATTCTACGATCACGGAGTTACAATTACAGGTAAGGAGTGGTGTTTATGTATCGAATCGAACGTGAAGGTGTTCAGGTGACATAATTTGACGAGTGCTTTGAAAATGTAGGTCGATAGCCAGAAAAGCTCTTCCATATTGGAATTCGAAATTCAGAGTCTTAAAAAGTAAGTCCTTAGGGTTTGGCCCGGGTCAAGCAACAGGATTCTGCATCAGAACAGAAAATCCATTGTCATGCATTACTGATATCAACCCACATCGATGCAGGCAACTCGTGGAAGCCGAACGCATGGCCGAAAAAAGACAAGAAGAGCACCAAATCCTCCTCAAATCGCTCATGACTCCCCACGAAGAAATGCAACGCGAGCTCAACAAAGCCCGGAAAGCTGAGCAACGGTGGCAACGGGAGTGTGAATCCCTTGTCGCCAAGTTCGACTTGGAATTGAATAGAAATGAAGAACTTCAACGCAAGTTGGAAGATGAAATCTTGCGGAACAAAGAGCTGAGGAGGGAGGTTGCTGATTTGAGATTGTTGCTGCATCAGACGCAGACTGGTAGGTTCTTCAGTTTCTGTGTGCAATCTTGAGACGGCTTGTGTGTTGACATACGCTTTTTAACGCATTGCGTGCTCTAGCCCTAAGTCATGAACTTGCGCATCATGGCGTGATCAGTGAAACTTTGAAGAGTTGGTCTCCGCCGCGCGTAAGAAGGTAAGCATCGATGCACACGGTTTCTGGAACCTTATGTTGGGACTGAATCGTGTTGATATTGACGATTTCCCTTTTTTTGCGATATGATTGTCAGTGATCTACTCCCTGATCCAATAAACCTTACCATTGGTGAAGACGCTAACAGAGGGATTCCTGGTCTTGGTGTGTACACATCAACCGCCAGGATGGCCCCACCCGTCGGGATGGCAAATTCGATTCTTGATGAGGTATTCTTTTTGTTGCCTTCGCTACCAACATAGATGATTTTCCGAAGGAACAAGCGTTGACATCACTTAAATCATTCCAGCGGCCGGGGCCACGAATTCCCGACCCGCGGCAAACGAGTTCTCCATACATGAAACCACGTCATCATTTACCCAATGAAGGACCATCCGCCACAATGCCGCCCAAGCCGCTGCCCCAGCGTGAAGAAACCGACAATCACGAGTTCTATTATCATTACAACCAAATTGGAGATCATGGCCCCGTCAATGACGCCGATCACGACTACCCACATGCAGAACCCGCACCTCCACCTCCAGGCATCTTACATTCACATTCTGTGCCCAATCAGCAACAGACTCTCGGTGCTTTGCCGCCGAACGAGGATCATAAGACGGGTTTCGTGCCCAGTCCAAATCTAGGCTTGTCACAGTCATCAGCACCGATAAAAAATCCACCACCGCCTGTGATTGGAGCGAACGTTGAATCTGTCGCACCCCTCCCGCAAAGCTACTCACGACCGCCGTCGAACCCAAAAAATGGATGGAATGATCGATCGGACCAGAACTTAAACGTCAAAAACAACACTGTTGATCGATCGCAAACGTTCCCGCCCGCGGTAAATAATTTCGTTTCGGCTCCTCCATCACAGCCGATCGTTGCGACGGTCAGTGTTGATACCTCGAGGACATTGGGGTTCGACGCAAGTGCACCCGAGCCGATGGACACCCAAGACAGAACCAAATCAACGCCGAACCAGCAAATCGCATCGTCGACTCCATCTCAGCCAACTCAAGTTCAAAACCAGACGAGATTGAAGGAATGGGTTCCGTACGCAGCAGCCGATAACCCCGCCCCTGAACAGGCGCAAAAGCACGAGACCGAAGACCCACCTCAAGATGATTGGTTTGAGCGTATTCAAAAAGAACGCGAGATGGAACGAGAGCGTGAGAAAGCAGAATTCGAGAGGGTTATGCGGGAAAAAGAAGAACTCGTCCGAGCCGAACGTGCGCATGCCGAACAAAGGCGAAGACAGCGTGAAGAAGAGGAGACGAGACGCCGGGATATGGAAGAACGGGAGGAAGAGGAGCGGAAGAGGAGAGAGGAGGAGATGGTTAGGAAGGAAGAGGAGGAGCGGAGGCGGAAGGAGGAAATGGCTAAGAAGGAAGAAGAGAAAAAGATGGATGTCTTAGCTCAGGATCCGCTTTTGGCAAAGTACATGGCTTTGGTTAGTGAACGGCGGGAACGTCAAGGAAAGGTAAGTTGTGAAAGGCTCCAGGTTGAAGATGATATTGTGGTCACGTGCTTGATCCTTGATTCGGTGCTGACCTCCTTTTGTTCCATAGGATACTGGAGTTGAAAACAAACCCAAGGCGGCGTCTCAGAATAACAGTGTAAGTGTGCGATCGTGGACCCCTTTCGCTTGGTGTAATGTGGTTTGGGGTATAGATCTCAAATGTGCCATTTTCTGCGCCGTCAGTTATCGAATCTATCCGGAATGAGTTCGGATCTCTCTGGACTAAATTTTGGTGCAGGTGATACGGCGGATGAAGTGAGGTGCGTAACAAGATTTCCACTTTCTCAGTTCCACTTGCTCAAACCTCCGAAGTATGTGTCATGATCAGAACCACTGTAAGGATTCTCTCCAATGCCTTTCCACATGATATCTATTTTGTTCACATACACAATCTGCCAAAAGTGCCCCATCTTACGAAGAATCCAGCGATCAAGCATGGTGATTCGGGCAAACGATATTACATTACCACCATACAGTGCGAGTAAGGACTTTGGATGAACTGATGCTTGTAATTTACAAGGAAAAGGCTGGAGTTCAAAAAATGGAGTTTTTTGTCGTTGGAAATAGGATTGAGTTGCTTTGACCAGGATATTGTGTTTGTGGCAAAAAAACAAGTCAATCAGATTCGTTTTCAGCGATCATTTTCAACATTTGGTACTTTTCACCCAAACAAAACACCATCCGGCGGGATTTATTGATCAGGCATTCGTGGTTTAAAATATTCGAAGGCACTGCGAGAAGAAAATCGCACCCGTATCCGGACCAAATTCGCGGTCTCACCAGAAAGGATTAGACCGACGGAAATCAATATGAAAGCCCTTCAAGCAATGCAGAAGTATCAAAACTTCGAAATAATCTACTACAATACCAGTCATTCGCTGGTGATCCAACGGGCGACGTCGACTCAGTCCCCCGAACGGAAAGTCATCTGCAAAAGCACAAAACTCACCGACGAAAATGAAAGAGAAAAACTGCATCACGAGTACCAAGTTTTGCAGACTATTCACGCGGTGTTGTCGGAAATCGAGGAGGAATTAAACGCGAAATCACCCGCGGGCGCCGAAGGCCAGCATCAGCAACACCCACAACAGCAGTACCGCGACAGGCTGATTATTAGGGATGCGAGCAGCATTTCTGATGATGACGCACCAGGGGACGCTCGTGGGGAAAACCGTGTCTCGACGAGCACCCAAAGAAGGAGAAAGCGAATGTCTATCAGCGGCCACTCCATGGAGGGCAAGCCTAGTTGGCGGATTGTCCGTCCTATAGAGCTCTTAACGCACAACGAATTGATCGTGCTGGTTTTGGAGGATTTCGGGGGATGTAGTTTACGGAGGTACATGAACCACGAGGGCGATCGGAGACTGGATGCGATTGATGGGGATGCGTTTACTACAGCAACCGACGGGAGTGCAGACCGAGGGGTACAACGATTGAGTGCAGTGTCGGGCGAGTCATTCAGGGTCTCCCTGGACGAATTTCTCTCCATTGCTGTGCAGTTGGCGGAGGCGCTGGAGATTGTACACGGCGTCGGCGTTATGCACAAAGATATCAATCCTGACAATATCGTCATCAGGAAGGAAGAATCTGGGGCGATCTATACTCAGTTGATTGATTTCAATCTTTCGGAAGTCGTATCTATGGATGCACCACCGAAACGCGAAGTCCAGGGAACTTTGGCGTACCTATCTCCTGGTAAAGCGTTGCATCAGCTCGTTGTTTGAAATACCAATTCGATTTTCACGAGAAATGAGAGACCTCACATTGACATTCACGCCCCCACACCATTTCCTCGTTAGAACAAACGGGACGCCTCGATCAGCCTGTTGATTTCCGAACAGGTCAAAAACGGTTCTCTCTTCATATAAAAATCGTTGGCCAAAAGCGACTTTCGTCTTCATTACTCACTCTTCCCCGACCCATTTCTCGTTGGCAGACTTTTACAGCTTAGGTGTTACATTTTGGGAAATGTTGGTCGGACGACCGCCATTTTCTTGCTCTGATGCCACGGTACGTTTCGCTGAGGTCCGCTGAGAAATAAGAGAGAAAGTTCATCTGTCTTATGTCAATATTCTTCATCGTAGGAATATGTCCATTCACACCTTGCGATCGAAATCGAGCCTGCAAATCTCTTCAATACAAACGTGCCAACAGCAATCGCGGCCATCATTTCCAAAGTGCGTCGATTCTCTTCTCTCTTAAGTTCCCGATTTTGCTGTTGGTTCGTCTGATTTCGTTGATTTGTGACGTTTGAGCGGGAAATTTTTGACCTTCCTTCACATTTTTTCTGAAGATGGTGGAGAAAAACCCTGAGCATCGATATCATTCCGCGGGTGGGCTGCGATATGATCTGTACAGATGTTACAAGAGGTTACGCTCGGGAAAGCAAATGCAGGGGTTGCCAGCACATGCACGGCTAAGTGATGAAGAGGTGGCTAAGATATTTGCGGATGTCGACTTTGAGCTTGGTCAAAGGGATTATCCTCACCACCTCAAGATACCCAACAAAATGTACGGTCGCGAGCCAGAGTTTGAGGAACTCATCAAAGTATTCAACGGAACTGTCGGCGGCCAAAAGCGAGTGGTTTTGGTATCTGGTGCCTTTGGTGAAGGCAAAACCACCTTTGTGAATCAGTTGCAGAAGCACGTCCGTGAAAAGCATGGAATCTTCAGTAAGTACTTTCACCTTCTTTTCTCGCCATGGAGATCGCTGAGGACGACACACCCAAGAAGTTAACATTCCAATGTGTCATGGAAAAAAAATTCAACAGTTTGCGGGAAATATGATATGGCGAAACAGGATAAGCCGTATTCCGGACTTTTAGACGCGTTGGAGCAACTCATCCGATATCTCCTGACAGAAGCAGATGACACATTTAACCGATGGAAAGACATGCTTCGCAACGAAGTCGGGACCGCAAATCTAAGCGCTGTTGCAAGCGTACTTCCAGACCTTGCGTTGGTCGTGGACAACGGCGCCCCCCATGATTCCCAGGTGGGAACGGAGCCAGTTTCTTTTGTAAAAGCTATGGTGAGCTTCTTTCGTGCTATCGCAAATGCCGAGACACCGTTAGTACTCTTTCTGGACAATCTTCAGGTAAGACTGCATTTAATTTAGTATCCACCTGCATTTAATTTAGTATCCACCTGCATTTTTACGCAAGAAATCCAGATTAATCTATTCCTTCATTGAAGTGGGCGGACCCTGCAACGTTTCGACTGCTACGCGAAATGGTTTTGGACAGCAAACTCTCTTACTTTCTCCTTGTGGGCGCACATCGAGCAGATCCAACACACCAAGACACCTCTCGATTGATTTCCCTTGAGGCGTTTGTACAAGAGGCTCCACCACGAACCGTGACCTCCATTGATTTGAAACCCCTGTATGCCGAAGATGTCGAGATCCTGGTTCATGAGGCGATGAAGCCGTTGGCACACAACGCCCCAGACGTTGGTGAGCTGGCACTTCATATTTACGAGAAAACGATGGGAAATCCCTTCCACGTACGGGAATTCCTGTATTACGCCGAGCGATTGGGTTTGATTCACGTCGACGAAGCCGCCGGAGGATGGACTTGGGATGTTCAAGGACTCGACAATCACATGAAAATGGCGGATAATGTGATTGACCTGCTCATTCGCAGACTTCAGTCGTTCACACCAGACGCTCAGAACTTGCTCCAGCTTGCAGGTAATTGGAGAAATGAATGATTGCTGTCTACGTTGTGTCATCTTCATGTCCGCGATTTCTAACGCCAGCTACTGCTGATTTTCTGTCAATGGCAACAGCATGCCTCGGAAACCAGTTCGATGTCCGGTTTCTAGCTTCCATTAGCGGAATGACAGCATGTCAGGCTGCCAACTTGTTATGGGTCGCCGTAAACGAAGGTCTGCTAATCCCGGTGACAGATAGTATTAGTAAGACGCGTCACCGATTCGCAAATATGGCTCGAATTTCCACTACTTCTGAGAGCCCTCCCATGCAAGCGTCGAAATTCACACGGTGTAGCATGAAAGACGAATGCATCGGTTTTGCGAAGGAGCTGAAGGTAAGGCAACCCTTGAGTTTTCGATTGCGCTATTAGTACCTGCACGATCGGGTTTTCGGTTTCCTTCCGCCTTGATTTGTCACATAGTGCACTGACGCGTATTCCTTTAAAGTTTTCGCATGATCGTATTCAGCAGGCGGCTTACGCGATGATTCCCCGCGAGATGCAACAGCAAACGCACTTGAAAGTCGCCCGACTGCTCACTGATGGACTGCCCGCCGAAGATATCGAAGAAAATATTTACGAAATTGCAAACCACTACAATGAGGCTTTGGAACTTGTGTCAGATTATCACGAAAGACTTTACATCGCAAAGTTGAACTGCGATGCCGGACTCAAAGCCAAACAAGCGTCTGCACATATCGTAGCGGGTCGGTACCTGAACATTGGATTGACAATTCTAGTTGCCATCGGAAACGAAAGCCCCGGTTTCGAATCATCGCCAGCAGAAAGCGTGGAGGCGCATGAGTCAACCTCATATCCACAGGTGGATAGGAAATCTCTCATGTTCAATGTGCGGAGGATACTCACCGAGATTCGCCTGATAGAGAACAACCAGGCTGACGCCGAAAGGCTCTGCGAAGAACTTGTGAATTCGGCAATTACGATGAAAGAGAAAGCTATTGCCAGGCAGCTGCACTTTACCACTCTCAACCTTAAATCACAACATCCTGAAATAATATCGAGGTGCAAGCAGGAACTGGCGAGCTTGTCTTTGCCCATACCCTCAACAGAAGAGGAACTAACAAGGGTGACCGATGAAGATGTTACAAGAGTTCTGGAATCGCTTATCGACACCCTTACCGTTGATGAACTCGTGTCTAGCACACGTCAAATGACTGACACGGAGGTATATGTGGCAACATGTCTTTACCAGGCATCCATGGCCGCTGGGTGGTTGAATCTTCAATCGCTACTTAAGTACCTGTGTGTGAAGGTATGGATATTTACACATTTGGTTCTTTTGTTTTAGATACATTCCCAATCTGATGTAAATCTCCTTAATCGGATTGCGTTTTGTTTCAGGGATCCATTTTGGTTCTTGAGCGCGGGATGAGTCAATATGCGCCTGTTTTCTTTGCCGGTGTATGTCGCATATATTTCGAGCGAGAACGCGTCGATTTTGATCGGATACGACGGCTTAGCGACTTCACTTTCCAGACAATGTCGTTCTCTCGGTTAGCGGTCCGGGTTGTCGCGGGGATGCATCTCCTCCATAACGGATACTGGTTAATCATGAACAACAAGGATGTCGACGAAATGTTGCGGAACCACTTTGAGTGGACTCGAGAAGCCGAATCGCTTCTTTCCGCCGCGATTGCTGTAATCGGGTTGTTCGAGAATCATATATTTCACGGGATTTCCGCTAAAATCTTCCGAGAGGTGGAAACGAAGTACAAAAGCACGATGCAGCGGTGTATTGGGCCGGTGTTGCAATGCTATAAGGCCTGGTCAGCCCTTTTCGACGCATTCAGTTCCGGTCAACTTGTCAGTCAGCCAATGAATCCACAGGCTGCCCGATCCATCTCTGAATTCGAGTATGGGATCGGGTATTTGACGTTACTTTTTGCGGCTTTGTACGAGACGCCGGGCCGTGTTGATCTGATGTCGCGAATTTTTGCATCGGGAGAGAAGAACAAAGCGAATCGGTATAAGTTCGTTCCCAGAAGCGATTTTAGTAGGAACGCGTTGTTTAGGCTGCTCTTTTTCCTCACATAACATGTTTGTGAATTCGTTTCTCTTCGTATGCAGGTTACTTGATATGTCCCTTTTCGCTGCTTTGATTTGGGCTGACGAATACCCGAAACTCTCGGCAGAAGAAAAACCAAAAGCGCAGCAAAACATTGAATCGGCCATCAACACCTTGGAGAAACTCATTGAAAACGAATCGAATGAGCACCATTGCAAACTTCTGTTCGCAAAAGCGGAAAAAGTGAGCACCTATCCCCTCTCTTTGCATGCCTGATATATTGTTATCCCTTGTAAAAGCTGAACGATTATCACCTGTCTGTCATCGATTAGGCCAGGATAACCGGGGATTTCGCAAAGGCGGTGGTATTGTATGATGCAGCAATCGACGCCGCCCATCAAAATGGATTTTTGCTGTACGAAGCTTGGGGTTATGAGCGCTTCGGGAGATTCTGGATCGAAAACAACTCCCCTCGACTCGGAAAGGCTTGTATGATTCCGGCCTATCACGCTTACCTCGCGTGGGGGGCGGAGGGAAAGACTAAAATATTGATGGCTCGCTATCCGGACTTGCTCTCGGATCTCTTGATGAGCGAATACCAGTTGCCGAATGGAAAACAGAGTACTGTCGGTTCCAGGCGGTCAGGGTCGAGTGCTGCGAACACGGCTGCAGCGAATCTCGACGTTACAACTTTCCTCAAGGTCGGGCAGGCAATCACGAGCGAGTCGAGTCTCGAAGATCTGTTGGCAAAGGTGCTAAAGTACGTAATGGCCAATGCTGGAGCGAGGAAAGGCGTTTTGTTGCTTCAGGAAGGCGGCAAGCTCTTTGTTCAGGGCCAAGCAGAAATCAGCGACGGAACCACGGTGGTTAACGGTGTTCTTCAAGGCATTCCCATTGAGAAAGCTGGAGGAAATGCGTTGAATATGATCCCTGTTTCGGCTGTAATGTACGTCTTCCGGCTGAAAGATACCTTGGTACTCCCTGATGCGCGGACCCATGCCACATACGGGAATGATCCGTACGTAAAGCAAAATCGTCCTCGATCTATTCTTTGCACGCCGCTCGTTCATCAGAATTCTGTTACTGGAGTTCTTTATCTCGAAAATGCTGTGCAACATGCCGCATTCACCGCAGAGAGGGTCGACATGATTCGGTCATTGATGGCGTCCGCCTCGGTTTCCATCGAGAACTTGCGACTGTCGAAGAAAAACACCGAGCTTGCTAATGCCCTGGAGCTTTCCAAAACCAACAAAAGCAGCACAAGTGGAAGACCAAGATACAACATAGGTATGAACTCGTTGGTGCAAACGCACATATCATCCACTATATTCTCATAAAACGTTTTTACCATTGTCCAAAGATGCACCAATCCAGAAGACAATCGATCTCTTGACACAGATAAAGAAGCGTCTCGGGCCGGATGATGCGGGCGCAAAGCAACTAGATCTGATCATGACCACGTTGACGTCCGTCGATCTGTTCGCATCTAGCATCGACGAGATCAATGATGAACAGGGCAGAGGTATTGACCAGGACACCAAAAACTGGATTGAGAACTCCTTGTTGCAGAAATCAAGCAAAAAGCCAACATTCAACCGCCAAGAGTCCAGGGACCAAATGTTCTCGCCCTCCAGCGCGTCGAATGCTTCCCCTGATATGAGTGGGCTGGAAGAAGCAGACGGAGGTCATGGAACTTTAGGAGCCGGGGGAAGCTCACTTGCGATCACACGTACAACACCCACACCTGCCGCAAAAGCGCGTTATAGCGTCAGCAGACAGTCGTTGGTTAACATCAACAAGAATATATCAGCTGTTGATGCGGATGAGATTGCGTCCCTGCTGGAAGGGGCGAACTCGCAAAACTTTGATGTTTTCAAGTTCGTTGAGGCGACGCATGGACGCCCGCTTTACTACCTCGGATACTACTACCTCCAAAAGTATGGTCTCATCGAACACTTCAATGCCTCGGATGAAACCGTTCGCAATTACTTTGAAACGGTGGAGAGTCAGTACCATAACCTGCCTTATCACAATAGGTTTGTGGAAATTACTCACCTGCTGCAATTTTTGAAGTCAAATGAGGGTTGAGTTGCTGAAGACAGTTTTACTTTGGTCCGGCTTTATTTGCAGTATCCACGCCGCGGATGTACTGCAAACGGTCAACCTTCTGCTCCTCAGCGATCCAGAAATGGCCGAGAACTTCACGAAGCTTGAGATCTTTGCCGCTTGCGTCGGAAGTGCAGTCCATGACGTGGACCATCCGGTAAGAATTGAAACTAATCGGTCGTGGAAATGGGGTCGCCACTCTCAACAGTGTTAGACTAAATCTCTCCTTTCGTATCTCATAGGGACTGAACAATAATTTCTTGGTTCAAACTGCTCATCCACTCGCAGTTATGTACAATGATGTCTCAGTCCTCGAGTTCCACCACGCGTCCAAGGCCTTTGATATCGCTCAGCGGCCGGAGTGCAATATCTTCTCTGGCATGCCGAACGATCAATTTAGGGACGCGAGAAAGCTCATTATCAGCATGGTGGTTGCGACGGGTAAGTTGAATCTGTGTCCGAATGCCTCTCAAAGCCACCACACGAAACATCGGCTCGATTTGGTCTCTGATTGACCTTGCGACATTTTGTTGCAATACCCCTACTTTGCAGATATGGCACAGCATTTCCAGTACATCAACAAACTCAAAGGGAAGATAGCAGCTTCTTCTTTGCGGTTGGAGGATCCATCAGACCGGGCGCTCGTGCTGGAAATTGCGATCAAATGCGCCGATCTCAACAATCCCGCGAAAACGACAGAGGCATCGATCAAGTGGGCATATCGGGTTATGGAAGAATTTTTCGGACAGGTACGATACATGCACAGAATCGACAGTGTTCAACTTTGCCCGCACCTTCCGTTTTCATTGACGATAATTTCTTTCTGGACGGTGTCAAGGGTGACCGTGAAAGGAAAATGGGAATTCCGGTTTCGAAGTTTATGGACAGGCACGACACGAATATTCCCAAGTGGTAGGCATTACACGTACCAGAATCGTTTCGTTTCGGCACAATTCGAATCAGTTGATCAAACTGACATAATGTTGCCTCCTTCGACCAGCCAAATCGGTTTTATCGACATCTTAGTCACACCGCTGTTTGACAGTTGGGCCCAATGCATCCAAACCGATTTCACAAAATACTGCCTCGGTAACATTGCCCGCAATCGCTCGTACTGGGAATCAATCCTAAATGATCCAGATGCAGTTCCCAAGTTTCCGGAGCCCACAAAACCTGCGAAGAGTGGTAACAGGCGGAACAGTAATGGCGACTCGGATAACATTACGGACAGCAGCGGGAAATCCTTGTCAATCACGCAGTTTGCAAAAAGAGTGGAGGAGCGAGCTGCCACAGCACGAAAACAAATTCATGCCACAGCGATTGCGAATGCGAGGAGGGAATCTTTGCCTCACATTGGGGTTCTTTGGCAGCAAAAAGACCCACTGCATGCTTCGGGCGAACACACCGCCATGACTTCCTCGCCGTTACGCCCATCGACACCCCAGCCACAACCTAATCAGCGATCCAATGCAGGAAACGGACGGGGAAAAAGGGCCGCTTCGTCCACAGGTCAAGTCAGCAGTTCTGTGAGTCCAAAAATGAAGAAAGCATCCTCAGCGACAATTCCAGAGAAACAGAGCAAAGCGGCGCCGCCAAAAGAACGGCAGAGTCGACTGCCAATTAGCAGCAGCCGACGCAGCTCACTGCCAAGGTCAAACTCGGCGGCGGACAAGAACTTGACCTCTAAAAGCGGATCATGTGGGCAAGTTAATGCAGGCAGCGTCAACAACATTCGCCGCGAGAGGAATGCTTCAGCACCAATCACCAAATCTTCTGATAGCCTCGTCCGCTCGCACGGATCACACTCGGACCCATCTTCCCTTGCTGGCACGAAGTCCCATGCCTCCCATAAAAATTTGCCCGTCCTCCCAAGTCCGGACTACGACGCTCCTAAATCTGCAAGTGTTTCAGCTGACAGTGTACGACGACGCCATCATTCCCATAATCTAGCAGACTCAAAATGAAGGTTGTTGGGGCTTTCTATTTACGAGCAACAATGGTTTTCCTTGTACCTCATGCCACTTTATTTTCCTGCTTGATATTCGCAAGCCGGGCGTAAATTGCTTTCACGTTGTATTCTCAGAGTTTACATAGATTTGGAGGTAGAATTACTTGTGGTCGTCGTCTAGAAAAACAATCAATGATTCATTGTATCAACCCCGGAGCTCAGGAATGTCCAGACAAACAGCCACGAAAAAATCAATATATTTATTTCGAAGGGAGATCCCCGTTCTTTCCTTTGATGCACTCTTCAGCGTTGACGTTTGTGTGCCAAATTCTCTGTTTCTTCCTTCCTTCCTTGAAACCGCCAGGCGGAACCTCTCTGTGAGCTCCGGTTTGGGCGTTCCAGGGTTTCCAAAAAAGCACCAGTGTTATCGTATCTTATGTTTCATTTGTAAAAACACGTTTTCTGACTTGAGCTAGGACGCACCGACCATGTCAAGTTTCGAACTTGGGACCTTACCTATCTTTTAGGGCGCAAAGCCGTCTTTGGAGCGGGGAATGTCACACAGGTAGAAGACAAGCCCAACTCGCATCAACCCAGACTTGACAACATCACAAACGACTTCAGCGAAAGAAGCGGTGACGATGACATTGATGGAAACTTTCCGAAAGCTGGGCGAAAAGGAACCAGAGTCCGCCCTCAGGAAGAAGTTCTACAGAATCAAAAAGAAGCTTGGTAAGGAGCGTTGTGCCTGGAAAGAGAACAGAAAGGACCGATGGAGGAGTGAGGAAGTGACAAGGAAAGAATGATTGTTTCAAATACCTTATCCATCGATTTTGTGGCTGAAATCTCCTCCCTGTTGACCCCAGGACAAGGCACATTCGGTGTGGTAAAAGAAGCCGTCGATATACGCACAAACGAAACAGTCGCAATCAAATCTATAAAGAAACGGGCTTTGGAAGACAGTCCAGGCCAACGTGAAATGGTGGAACGAGAAATCGAAATCCTGAAACGGATACAGCACCCTAACGTCATTTCAATGAAGGACTTCTTCGAGACAAAGGAAAAATACTACCTTGTCTTTGAGCTCGCAACGGGTGGGGAGCTTTTCGACAGGATATCGCAACGCGGGAAGTTCACGGAGCGGGACGCAGCTTGGATCATCTTCCAGATTTTGAATGCCATCGCGTTTCTGCACGATCACGATATTGTCCATAGGGTATGAAGGGCATGCAGACTTGATATGATTGACGCGCGCCTTTTCTGGGATGTTTTGCAGCCGCGCTCATTAAAAATTTCTTCACGGAAATGTCTGAATTTCTAATGGGCATGTTCTGCTCCTGTCAACATAGGATTTGAAACCAGAAAACATCCTGTACAAAAACAACTCGCCAGATTCCCCCGTCATGATTGCTGACTTCGGTGTGTCGAATTTCGTTCAGGGCGACATGCTTCTAAATACAATGTGCGGCAGCCCGGGATACGCAGGTGAGCTTGTGTGTAAATCATATGCTTGAAGAGGGCGGAACAACATGAAAGTCGGAGACATCGCTGTCTGGGCTTAACATGTGAAGATAGGCAGCATCTTCGGGAGATAAATCTGTCTGTTTTTTTTTTCAACCTCCTTGACGAATTTTTTGCACTTTTTTACGAATCAACAGCTCCCGAAGTCATCAAAAGATCTGGACACGGAAAGCCGGCCGACCTTTGGAGTGTCGGGATCATAACATTTACATTGTAAGCTCAAAATTCTGTGGTTCTTCCATCATGCGATATGACCGTGTCATTCGCTCTCTTTGTGAGTTTTTGGACATGGCAAGCTGTTGACTCGTCATTCCGTTGTCGATTTGCAGGCTATGTGGATACCACCCATTTCATTATGCCGAAGATCTGGCTGACTTATTGGATGCCGTATCGCGCGGACAATACAAGTTTGAGAGTCCTTATTGGGATAAAATATCGACAGATGGTACTGAATCAAACCAGTATGTGATGTTCGCTTCTCCCTTGATTTTACCGTCTCAACTACCAAATGCTCAAACATAGTCTCCTTTCGAATTTCTTTGAATGGATGAAATACACAGCAAAAGACTTCGTCAGAGATCTGCTTCAAGTGAAACCCGGTATGCGACCCACAGCATACAAAGCCATGCTCCACCGCTGGCTTGTCAAGTACTGTCCCCAAGCTAAAGAGAACGCTCGGAAAATCCGTGCAGCGCAGCAACGGGCCCTCCAGTCGGCGCAACTTCGTCGTCAGTTTCCTCGTGGTTCGTCGAGTGTAGCAGCTGCAGCTGTGACAGATCCCAACGCGGTCAGTGCTGCTGTTGCAGCTGCTCACTCAGCCCAGTCCGCGGCTGCTGGGAATGGGTTAGGGGAAATTCAAGCCGTGAAGGACAGTGCAGTGAAACCTACTCCGACGCCAGAAGCAATAGGGGTCAGCACAAGTGATCAGCCACAGGGCAAGACTGGTATGTCTTCTGTACCGAGCTCCGTGGCACTTTCATCCGAGGCCTCACGACAGACCACACCACCCACGTCGCCGGGCGACCATGCTGTTAAGGGTACAGAATTTTCCGCCATTCCGCCCCGACAGCCCGACGGCACCCCATCATCTGGCACCAAAACCAACATCACGGTAGACACCACCAGCCTCAGCAACCTGAACTCGAATGGCCGCCCTGTGCACCAGGAACAACGCGCAAGCACAGACAGCAATATGGACGACGGTTTATTGTCCCCCCACCTTTCACCCGAAAAACGCCAGTCCATGATTATGGGCCTTTCGCTAGCCCATCTCGACGAGGGCCAACTCTTAGACAAAGAGTTTGACCACGAAAATGGGGATGAGCCTTTGACAAACCTTGCGGAGGCAGTATGGACTGGGGTCGGAGGTTTCAGTGCCCGGAGGACATGGAAAAGGGCGATGAAGGTGGTTAATACTTTGCAGAGGCTGAATCGCACATCGTCTTTGAGGACGTTGAAAATGATTTTGGGGGCCACTGGCAATAGTAGTAGTGCGAGCGCCACGCCTACGGGTTCCCCGCTGGCTTCTGTTGGAGGTGCGGCAGGGGGTTTAGCAGGGACGGGGCCGAGCAGTGCGGTTGGCAGCCGTGAGTCGTTGCCAACGGGGGATGAGACTAAATCGGGTGAGAATGGGAAGGTGCCAAATGGAGAGCAGCACCGACACCAAAATTCAGAGGGGCAGAATGGACAGATTCCTTTACAACAATCACAGCAAGTTCAGCAGGGTTCTGATGTAGCGCAGATTCCCCCAGCAACACAAGCTTCCTCCTAAATAGCAAAAGAATGTGTGGTGCATGTCCATTTACAGTAATTTTTGTTTCGACTTGCTTGAAGCTTATGTAGATTCTGTATATTAGCTTGAGTCTGCATTTTTTGCCATACATGTAGATATGATTACGTAATATGTTGAGAAATCTTTGCAGATGTATACCTTCACTTGGTTTCCTGCTCTGCGTACAGGCAAGAAAACCAGTGAGTCTGGGTGTTATGTAAGCAGGGCCTTTAGAATGCACTTAAATTTAAATCGTCATGCGTGTGGTCAAAAAGTTCATCAAGCACTCTCTGCGAACAGACCTGAAAACGCGCTTTTGCTCTGGCTTTTGCTATGACGACCCTGATGACGACCACAATGGAAAAAAGAAAACCAATAAAAGGTCGCCAGCGGAAGAGAAGCGGAAACCGTGCTATGGAGGTCTCGTATACGGCACAAGTCCCTGACGAATACCATTTAGTTACTAAATTTGCAAAACGAGATTTACATAAATACAATAATATTAATCGTTCACATTATACTTATGAGATAGATATCGGGTAAAAGCGGCCAGTAGTAGGAAATTAATAAAACCAAGCGGGAAAACGAGTTGTGTGTCGCCCTTAGAGAGGTTTGAGTGTCAGGAGGAAAGAACCTTCGACGAACCTTCAGCATTCACCATCTCATCTAGAGCGCCTTCGCCTTCCTCGGACGGACGGCAACCTTATAACTTCCCTTCAACAATTGCAGCGTAACAAAAGCACCCTTCGTCGTATCCTGCCCTGGCGTCATCTCAACTTCAAACTCCCTGAAGAAGTTTGCCAAAAACACCCGCATCTCCATCCATGCAAAGTTCTTCCCAATACAGTTCCTTGAGCCCATCGAGAATGGAATGAAGTAATGATCCATAGCCTTCTCCACCAATCCTTCATCCTCATCATTATCACTTCCCATCACGGAATTCGAAGTCAAGATGAACCGATCTGGCTTAAACTGCTGCGGGTCGCCCCACTTCTTATCGTGATGGAGGTTGAAGAGGGATGGCATGACGATGGTGCCCTTGGGGATTTGGTAGCCGTGCATTTCGAAATCGTCCACGTTGACGACACGGGGGAATCCGACGGCGGCGATGGGATCGAGGCGAAGAGTTTCTTTAATGCAGGCATTGAGGTATGGGAGGGATTTGGCAGTGGTGTTGCTGATGAGGCCTGTGTTTGGGTCGAGAGGTGCGGCGTCGAGTTCAGAGAGGAGGCGGGTGAGGCAGTCGGGGTTGTGGAGGAGTTGGATGATGGTGAAGCAAATGGTCTGTTGTGGTTTTTTGTGGGGCGAGACATTGATGAAAGGGAGGATGGGAAGGGATGGATGGGAAGGTGAGTTAGAACGAGACCTCGGCAAACGGTCAGGACTTCAAGAACAAGAAACATTAGGACGAGGACTTTACTCACGTTGGCTGTTGTCTCGCTCCCCGCAAAGAAGAAGATACCCGTCTCACTCTGGATCTCCTCGTTGGTCAATTTCTCGCCGGTCTCTGGATCAGACTCCATGATGAGCATTTGAAGGATATCGTTGCGAACCACTTGACCAGACCGGCGTTCCTCAATAAGTTGGTCGAAATATTTGAGGAGGAATTCTTCTCGCATCTTTTTATCAATTCAAATGACATTCAAAGAAAGCAAGCAAAAGCAAACATTTCATGATACGTTAGATGGCTCGGTCGAGCGCACCAGAAACGACACCATCCCTTGCAAAGAAACCTGTGAACACATTGATACGCACCTTCTCTTTTCTCACAAACGGCAAAAACGTCAATTTCCTCACAAACGCGACCGGGAGTGTCGCAGCCATATACCGCATGATTTCCTCCTGGTACTTGACAATCGGGTTGTCGCCGTTTTCTATCATCCCAAAGTTTGTTCCGAAAGCGGTTTCGCCGATGACATCGATGCTATAGCGGTGGACGAGATCCCAAATGTCGACGGTAGCGGCTGGTGAAGAGGATGTGGAGGAGGAAGGAACATCGCGACGAATTGTACGAGAGACGGTGTGATAAACGGATTGAACGAAGGGTTCGATGTTTGTGGAGAGGTACTTGATGCCGAAGGCAGGTGACTAGAAAAATTGGGTTATATGGTGCAAGAAATGGGTCAACATTGCATAAGGTCATAAAAATCGAAACGAATCAACCCCAGCAGGAAAATCCGAAGTGACCCCGAAACCACACGTACCAAAAACCTCCTCCTCTTCTTATGGAACGCTTTGTCGTTGGTGGTGAAGATGTTTGGGGGTAAGCCCACATTTAAAAGTTGATACAATGAGGTTTTGGGAAAGTCTCGGACAGAGAGGATCTCACGGGCGATGACAGCGTCATAGACGGCGACCATGTTTGGGCCAAGACGGACGATCGGTCCATATCTGTGTGGATGAAAATATCATTCAGTTTTGGGGAGGAAATCGATGAATTTTATATTACGATGGGGAAAAAGGACATGGGGAGCGCAATCCACCACACTGTTTAAAAGACTTACTTTTTATGAAGTTCGCTCTTGAACAGGTAAACGGAACCCGTGCGGCGAGCTTGGAAAAGCTGGTAAATCTGCCGCCATAGTCCAAAGAAGGAGGGTTGCGGAAGCTTACGGAGCGGATTGTGGAAGAATTCGTAGCGGAGGTATGAGAAGATGCGAAAGAGGACATAGCCGATGAGGACGTAGACGA
The DNA here is from genome assembly GCA_027596845.1 of Quaeritorhiza haematococci. NCBI lineage: Eukaryota > Fungi > Chytridiomycota > Chytridiomycetes > Quaeritorhizaceae > Quaeritorhiza > Quaeritorhiza haematococci. Next base: position 6,777 of record JADGJF010000057.1, on the reverse strand, counting down.
ATGCAAAAGAGGCTGCGAGGATGGCCCGTTGGATCTGCGGCGGTATGAGCGCCATGGTTCGTTTTGGGAGAGTAGGGGTCTCGGAGATCCGATTGCTTGCTGGTTTGTTGGTTGGATTGATTCCAGTGGATCCAAACGCAAGTTCTTGCACCGCACGTGGCGCCTGAGAGGTTCAAAGGTGATGATATTCGAAGGTTCGAAGTCCAAACAGACCAAGCGTCCTCTCCAACTCCGACACTGTAGAGGCAACTGTAAGGATATACTCCGCCGCGAATGTCCAAATGCTCCACAATTATTTCAAAGCAGATTTGAAAGTGGCCAGAAGTGTTTTCGAGGAAACCCCAGAGGAAAGCCTGGTCTGGACCTTTTTATGATATTTAGAATCAGAATCAATGAAGCAAGTCTCGATTGGCGCGCTGGTTGGCGCGTCTCCGTAATCAGCCTTTTTGTGACCTGCTCAAATGGCATTCAGGATATGTTGCTGTGTTCGTTATCCATTGGAATTCCTAGGGCACTTTGGCTGTTCGGCAGGCTGTTCGGTTTGTTCGGTTGGCAAATTCGGAGAAGGCCAGGGGAGCCGTATACACTCGGAAGATATCAGAAAGGCTTCGGATCAGCTTCGGATGGTTTTTGACACTTTTCTAGGCGGTTTTTCAAGAAATCTCGGTCGGCAAAATATCGGGTCGTCAACCATTGTGCAGCTTCACACGAGCACTCAAAACAAGTCTTGAAGCTCAAAGCAGATGTTGGCGCCCTTTATTCCTTAGGTTATGAACTGGAACCAGAGATGCCACTATGTAATCAGCTGTGCGGAGGATTTGATATACATTCCTTCACAGGGGCATATTCGTACCCTGATTCGTACCACGACTTTCGGAAGGCCAAGACAACAGCCAAGAAACCCCAATGACTCAGCTGAATGTGCAGAGAGAATGGCTGGGAGTGGAGCGTGATCAGAGCTTCACCCAAACTGAGACTTACTTGCAACTCTTGCACTGCGTTGGTGGTTGTCACCATCGGGGACATATTCAAAATATTTCAACATTCCGGGTTGGCATCTTCTGTTTACTCTCCTCCCCATCATGAGAGTAGATCAGGGCGAGCATGGGCAATAGTAGCAGGACAGTAGCAGATGCACAGATGAGAAGTTGATAAAGCCTCAGTTTAACTTATCTTTAGTTATCTTTTAACTTACTTTGAGCCCTGGAATTCCCTGGGAAATTGGAAAGCAACGCACAGTGAACGATAAGTAAGCGGGACGTCGTTGTGTAAGTCCCCTACGTAGACCATGACGTGGACCGTACCAAAAAAAGGGGACCGAGAAGTAAGTGAAGTGAGTTAGTTCAGAGTGAAGTTTAGAACCCTGCATATACACATTGTGGTCGCCAGATTCTGTAATACTGTGTAAAACAGAGTGTAACGTGCCCTAGCTTGGGAGAAAACGCACAGCGGCCTGGCACATCAATACTTTGGATCGTGGATTGATCGGCCATTCGCTCACTGATGACTTTGCAGTGAAAGGTTGAAAACGGTGCATTCGCGACTAGGGAGACGAACGATCGCCAACAGAACCTCCATTACTCTCATCTTTGTTTCAGACCCCTGCATTTGAGTTGCTCGATCCACACAAACCACTTCAAACAACCACAACACCACCAAGATGCACCTCTACAATCTTACGCTTCAATCTCCCTCGCACATCACGAAAGCCATCTTGGGCAACTTCTCCGGGACAAAGCAGCAGGAGATCATCGTGGCGAAACATTCGCACATCGAGCTGTTGAGACCAGACCCGAGTACGGGGAAGATTCATACCGTTGCGTCTTCGAACAATGTCTTTGGAGTTGTGAGGAGTGTAACCCCGTTCAGATTGACGGGTGGTAGCAAAGGTAAGCAGCGTGTGCCGGGCAGCTGGTTGTCAGCGGCCGAACAGGTGCAGGTGCCAAGAATGGGAACCATCGTCACTGAGGGCGTGCCGGACGACACGCGGAAGGATGGATAAGAGAGGAACGAGGCGGAGGGCTGCAGTAGCTGTGGGTTCTGATGGAGGGAACTGTTGTTGAGGCAAGAAAGCAATTACGATTATGTCACGCTCGACCTCACTGACCCCTTTTCTCAACTTACGTGAATCAAGACTACATCGTCATCGGATCCGACTCTGGTCGCATCACTATCCTGGAGTATAACCCAGCCAGAAATACCTTCGATAAAGTTCACCAAGAGACTTTTGGTAAATCGGGTTGTCGTCGGATAGTTCCTGGGCAATACCTGGCCGCAGATCCAAAAGGAAGGGCTGTTATGATAGGTAAACACTCGCTGTGAATGGATGCTGTCGGCTTGAGATTTCAACCTATTCCATATGCCGTGTCTAATCTCTTCCACAATATCTCGTATAAAGGCGCCATCGAGAAGCAAAAGCTTGTCTACATTTTGAACAGAGACTCAGCCGCTCGCCTCACAATCCACTCCCCTCTCGAAGCCCACAAGTCCTTCACTATCACGCACGACATCGTTGGTGTCGATGTTGGATTTGAGAATCCCGTTTTCGCTGCTATTGAGGTGGATTACGCGGACGCCGACCAGGATCCGACAGGAGAGGCTTTCCAGAACGCAGAAAAGCTCATCACGTACTACGAGCTTGATCTGGGTCTTAACCATGTCGTCAGAAAGTGGGCCGAACCTGTCGATCCTCGTGCCAACATGCTTATCGCCGTTCCGGGGGGGATGGACGGGCCCTCTGGCGTGCTCGTGTGTTCCGAGAACTACATCACGTGGGTCCACCAGGGATGCCAGTCTATTAGGGTACCCATCCCCAGACGTCACGACCCATTCCACCCCAATCTCAGCAACAACCACGGCAAACTCAGGCGTGTTGATGATGATGACGACGAAAGTCAGGACGCCGCCCGTGGTGTTATCATCGTTGCCGCTGTTGTCCACAAGCTGAAGAAAGGTTTCTTCATTTTTGCTCAGACAGAGGACGGCGACGTCTTCAAAATCACCATGGACTACGAGGCGGCTGTGGCCAATGCTGAGGGTACAGCGGTCGGGGGTGCGGTCCAAAACATTCGCATCAAGTATTTTGATACCATACCTGTCGCAAGCGCCATGTGCCTCCTGAAGACGGGGTTTTTGTTCGTCGCCAGCGAGTTCGGAAACCAGTATGTAATCAATTTCTTTTTTCACGTCATCACCCGCTCGTCTCAGGACTGGGGTCAGGAAACATTGCCGCCATGAAGTGTATTTGGGACGTGTCGTTACAAAATCGTTTCTTTTACGGAATCCCTTCTTTTTCTGACACACCCGTCTTATTCACGTTCACACCAACAGCTACTTGTACCAAATCGAAAACCTCGGTGATGATGACGAATCCACACCCGAATACCAATCTTCCGAATTCCCGCAAGGTGCTGACGCTGCTGACACCGACGTATCCGTCTACTTCTCTGCTCGTGGACTCCGAAACCTGGCTGCGACTGACGAAGTGGAGTCTCTTTCTCCGCTCGTCGATGCCAAGGTGCTGAATTTGACGGATGATGACACACCGCAAGTGTATGCTTTGTGTGGGAGGGGGTCAAGGTCCTCGCTCAGGGTGCTAAGGCATGGGTTGGAAGTCGCGGAGATGGCTGTGTCGGAATTGCCTGGGAACCCGAGCGCTGTTTGGACGGTTAAGATGAAAGCGGATGGTGAGTCGTTGGATTTCATCGTGCTTGTTCTTTATGAACCCCATCCTTGCCTCATTAAGTGACAACGATCTTGAATGTAGCGTGCTAATGCCCTCCTGTTGGCTCTTCGCACAGACCCGCACGATGCCTACATTGTCGTCTCTTTCGCCAACGAAACTCTTGTCCTCAGCATCGGCGAAACCGTCGAGGAAGTCACCGACACAGGTTTCCTTGGCCAAACGCCCACCCTCGTTGTCGGTCAAATCGGCGATGACGCACTCGTCCAGGTGTACCCACACGGTATCAGGCACATCCGGGCCGACCGCCGTGTCTCGGAATGGAGAGCGCCAGGCAAATCCCACATCGTGCGAGCGTGTTGCAACCAGAGACAGGTTGTTGTCGCCCTATCGAGCGGGGAGTTGGTTTACTTTGAGTTGGATGTTGGGGGCCAGTTGAATGAGTTCCAGGAGAGAAAGGAAATGCCGGCGCCGGTTACGGCGCTCGCGGTGGGACCTGTGCCGGAGGGAAGGCTGAGGAACAAGTTTTTGGTACGTTATTGCTGTTTTGGTTGCAAATCCTCAATAATTTCTGTTTTTGTTTAACTCGTAATAATGGATGAATTCTAACTCGGAACACATTCTATGTTTGGCACAGGCGGTTGGTTGCGCAGACAACACAGTTCGTGTCATCTCCCTCGATCCGGATTCATGCCTCCAATCCCTTGGCATGCAAGCCCTAAATGCATCCCCCGAATCCCTCGTCATTGTCCCCATGGCCGACACCCCCACCTCCTCCACTTCCGCATCGTCCACCTCCTTCGGTTCCGCAGTCCACAGCACCATGTACCTCCACATTGGTCTTTCCACCGGTGTCCTCATCCGCACCGCCCTCGACGACGTCACCGGCGCCCTCTCAGATTCGCGACTTCGATTCGTGGGTGCCAAGCCCGTCAAGTTGTTCCCTGTGAAAGTTGGTGGTGGACCAGGGAAGGTACCAAATGCGGTTTTGGCTTTGAGCACGAGACCGTGGTTGGGGTATGCGCTTCAGAGCCGGATACGGTTGACGCCTTTGTCGTATGAGGCGTTGGAGTATGGGAGTGGGTTTGCGTCGGAACAGTGTCCGGAGGGGATTGTGGCTATTTCTGGGAATACTTTGCGGTGAGTAATACCAAGGCAATGAATGCAACGAAGCGGATGTCGTGATTTTCGACTTGAGAGACTCTTTGGCAAACCACCTATGTCATCTCACTTTACTCGTCATATTTCCTTTAATCCATTTTGGCATACAGTATTTTGACGGTCGAAAAACTCGGTAACGTCTTCAACCAAGGCATCATCCCCCTCTCCTACACACCTCGCCGCTTCGCCGTACACCCCACATCCAAAAACTTTGTCACCGTCGAGTCCGAAAACGGCGTCTTATGCCCCAGCGACCGGCGTGCCCTCCTGCAAGAGCACTATGGCAACAAGAAAGGGAAAGCAAACGGGAACGATGCTGCCAATGATGATATGGATATGGACGAAGGTGGGGGTGATGGAGGAGGAGAAGAGGAGGAGGAAGTCCCCGACCCGTTGCAAGAGTTCCCGCCGGAACAGTTTGGGCTTCCCAGACCGTTGGCGAATGAGAGTGCGGGGAAATGGGCGAGCTGTGTGAGATTGTTGAATCCGTTCCAGGGGGAGACGTTGGATTTGTTTGAGTTGGATGAGAATGAGGCGGCGTTTAGGTGGGTGTTCTTCCTTATTCAACTATCTGGTTTGTTACGGGGGGTCTGCCTTTTTGGATAGTGATATCCGTTTGATGCCAGCTTTCACTGACTTGCTTTGGTCGTTCCTTACAGCGTTTGCATCATGCAGTTCAGTTGTAGTCCTGGGGAAACGTTTGCGGTGGTTGGAACGGCCAAGGATGTGGTTTTGTCACCGCGAACATGTTCTGCAGGGTTCTTGAGGACGTACCGGTTTTTGGAGGACGGGAACAGAATGGAGCTTATGCATGTGGTACGTATTTCTAAGAGGAGGCTTGGACGGGTCAGGTGGAAGCGGGGGAAAAAAGTTCCCAGTGAGGCATGTCGATGACTACCAACCACGTGGGACTGGACATACATGGTTACTGATATGCATATTTCTTCGCTCGTTGGTATTCAATTCACCATGCATAGACAACACTGGACGCCAACATTCCATACGCACTTTGCCCGTTCCAAGGCCGTTTGCTAGTGGGCATGGGCAAAATCCTTCGAATCTACGACCTCGGCAAAAAGAAGATGCTCCGCAAATGCGAAAACAAGCAATTCCCCACGTGCATCATCTCGATCCACACGCAAGGCGACCGTATCGTTGTTGGAGACGTCCAAGAGGCTATTCACTACGCTGTGTACCGGGCCCTTGAGAACCGGATTATTGTGTTTGCTGATGACACGTTATCGCGGTGGACGACGTGTTCTACGATGCTTGATTATGATACGGTGGTTATTGGGGATAAGTTTGGGAATGTGAGCGTTGTGAGGTTGCCGCAGGAGACGAGTAATGAGGTTGAGGATGATCCGACGGGGAATAAGTTGATTTATGAGAAGGGGTATTTGAATGGGGCTGCGCATAAGGTATTACATCTATTTCGTTTTGCCATTGAATGATGACCTTCTTTCCGTTCGTTGACGGAGTGTTTTTGGTTTTCTGAACATTGCTTCCAATTGATTTGATTTCAGGTCCAACACGTGACGGAATTCCACGTCGGATCAACCATAACCTCCATCCACAAGACAACCCTCGTCGCAGGCGGACGAGAAGTCATCCTCTACACAACCTTTTTAGGAGGTATCGGTCTCCTCGTCCCCTTCGCAACCAAAGACGACGTTGAGTTCTTCCAAACGCTTGAGATGCATATGCGGCAAGAGGCACCACCGTTGTTAGGTCGGGACCACCTTTCGTACCGGAGTTACTATATTCCTGTGCGGTGTGTGGTGGATGGGGATTTGTGTGAGATGTTTGGGACGGCGTTGGGACCGGAGAAGAAGAGGGGGATTGCGGAGGAGTTGGATCGGGTGGTGGGGGATATTACGAAGAAGTTGGAGGATATGAGGAATAGGGTTGCGTTTTGAGGGATGACAATTTGAATG
>JADGJF010000056.1:0-43460 GCA_027596845.1 Quaeritorhiza haematococci | reverse complement strand
GGGGTGCATTTTGAGGCAGAAAAGCACACGCAGCACTTACATCCAATGGCAGCAGGCGATAGTAAATCATTGCGGCTGCTGTCTGTCCCGGCGATCGGATGGCCGGCCGCATTAAAGCACCTTCCCGACTCCCCCCGCGGCCTCGGACACTTCTCAAGTTTGTTGTTCAAAGGGCTGATGGCGTACTGGTCCTTCAGATCTGTAAGCAGCTTTTCGCGCCACGCATCAGCAATTGTTGCGTTCGGTACGAGTTCCCGAATATCCGCATCCAGACTCTCAGATCCAGGTTGTGCGCCAGCCAAGAGGAAAAACGTGGGGAATGCTGCTGAAAGGTCTGCGCCGTTGTACGGTTCGAGCTCGCTTTTCAGAGCCGTGGGTAGGAGGGCGGTGTTAATGAAACGGCCGTTCACAGCAATGAAGGGTGAATCCCGGGGAACTTCGTCCAACGTCATGTGCCGGTTCAAGCTGTTCAACGCGACTTTCTCCAATAACCTGCTGCCGTCCCTCGCCTCCCCACACACCTTCCTCCCGACGATATGCACCATCACAAAACCCCAACCGCTAAACAAAAGAACCAAGAACACAATCAAGCATTTCTCGCGCCATGCATTTCTTCTCAAGGGCGTCCGCATGCCAACCGCAGTCAAAAGGAAGTCAGGGATGGGGAAAGTGATAACACGAGCCGTTGTAGACCACGTCTTCCCCCCACATGTCCGCTGCTTTCCTCCGTTTCCAGTTGATACGCTTCCACGTGCGTACGAGTCGCGGATGGTTTTTGGTGGCCACTGCGTGCCGCCCATACTGTTGCCCTCGTCGTCACCGTAATTCGAGTTCTTCAACGTTGAAGAGGGACTGATGTCAGCCCCGTTTCCAGCAGGAACTGATATCCTTTCCTGAGCGGCCCCGTTCAACCCCTTCCCCCCAGATCCTTTCCCCTGATTCGAGTTACCCTTGAACGGATTGAAATCGCTAGTGCTTGATGTGGATGAAGAGCTAGTGGTGGTAGTTGTGATCGCGGTAGCGAAAGTAGCGGCAGTATTAACACGAGTTCGGACAGTAGTGTTGTTGCTGAGGATCCCTCCTTCCCCCGCGGCCCCCACAAAAAGCTGCCCGTTGCCCCATGACGATTTGCTATTGGATGAAGTAGGTGTCGGTGTTTCTGCACCTGCTTTTGGAGTTTTGGTGCTGGCAGTCTGCGGACTCGTTTCGTTGCTGGATGTGTATGAAGAAAATTGATATTGATCCCCATGCACGCTTGCATCCTCCATCGTCACCCAACTCTCCTCTGTCGGTGCCCAACTCGGTTGACCCGCACCCCGGGTGTGTGCCGTTGTGATCCAACTACTCGTATTAGGATTCATGATAGTTGCGAATAATCTGATCAAGAAGCGCGCTGAACTGCTGTTTTTGACAACGCCTCAAAACCGCCTGGGAGCACAATCAACCAGAGCTACCACTTGCTGCCAGAAGCAAGGGATCCACAGTGATGTTAGGTATGGAACGACAACAACGGGATGGCAGCCGAAAAATGACTGTGTAGACTGTGTATGCCGCTCTCAGAACTCCAAATGCCCTTGATGCCTGTCAATTACCTTACAGTTGCCTAAGGTCCTTACAGCGAAGTCGTTTCGCGCATAGTTGGTTGATGGTTGAACCTTGCAAAGGTGAAAATCGCTATCACATCACACCCCATGCAACAAGCTGCACCATCCTCCCAATTGTTTTGATTTCAAAACGATTGCCCTATATTTGCCCTATATTTGCCCTATATTACCCCTTTCCAAAACACATTTCACAAAGCGGTAATAATCCAGATTCCCGAGTCTGCCCAATGAAATCTCGAGAGGGGATATGAGCGGAATTGTTCTTGTGAGGAAAAAGGCCATTTTGTACAACATTACCGTTCTGGGTGTTCTGGGCCGCAAACGCGTTCAAATGAAGTGTTGGCGCCTCATGCACCACAAAGTTATGCACACAAAATGCACGAAGGGACACGACAGGTGAACACCAGGAGGAACACCCGAGGAACACCTCCCATCTCCTAAGTCTCCTCAGCATCTCCGGTATGCCAAGATGACCTCCTCTCCTGCCTCCTCTCTGCCTCCTCTCCACCAGCGGCTGTGGTTCACCTCGACTCAGTTGAGAATTCGCAAGCGGACGCCAAAATAGATGCTGGAGACGTTTGAGGCAACTACGTTACTTGGCGCAGACGCTGGGACATGCGCTGGGACAGATGTCCTGGGCTCACGGCAGGGTTCACGATGGGCATGAGATGGACACCTCTGTCGGCCAGTCTCGCATCAGTCTCGCAACGACGTCGTAGATGCAATCCAGCAAGATTTCCAACCAGCTTTCACCCAGCTTTCAACCCTGTCTTAAAATGGAAACTGCCTCTAAACCTGAATATGAAGGCATCTGCGAACTGTCCATGACAAGAGACAGGAGGGCTGGGTCAGGAACGGAGTTTGGTCGGAGTTTACCAAAGTCGGAACAATTCTAAACAAATTTTTGAGAAGAAGGAATCCTCGTATCAACCCTCGTGGGTCAGCTCGTGGGTGCTCGTGGTGCTCGTACGTATGATAAGTTAGTGGGAGATAGCTGGGCAGACTGAGGGTATGATAAACCCCATCAAGAGATCAAGAAGTGAAACGAACTTCGCAACGAGTTATGCGAATCACATCCTTGTTGTTTGCGAACCAAAGCCAGGGCTAAAGAGTTGTCAGGCAGCTGTCAGGTTTGATACAGGGTGCGATCTTGATTGTGACAAGTGATGTTCAAGTGGAGGTTGAGTTGGTGTGATCGTGCCATCATCACGATTGTGAAAGTTGGAGAGAGAAAAGGCTTACTACACCTTGCACTTCGTGGTGAAGCACAGGTGAAGCGTCCAAATCCGTGTTTTTCCCCCATGAGTCTCCTCCGTCGACAAGAGGGAAAGTCTTATGGTTTCTTTGTAAAGAGCTTTTGTGGCCTCTTTGTGGCCCATAGGTATGTGGCCTCCAACAGTCTAGGAAGGCGGCTGTGAGATTAGAACGATTTCAGAGTGTTTGGAGATGGTGACACCGTGCCTTGGAAGTGTGACACTGTGTTCCACTCTCAATTTTTTTGGGGAACGTCAAGCTGAGAAAGCGCGCTGCATAGGGCTAACAACAACCACACAACATGGGTAAAAAGCCGTTCATCGATCGGAAGCGTGCCCGGCACTTCCATTTGGTTCACCGTTCGCAGAGAGATCCTTTGCTTGCGGACGAAACTGCCTCGAAGCTTGTCTTGAAGGAAGTCGCACCATCACGTAACTTGGTTAAGGTATGCTCGTTTTGTTGTCAACTGTGGAAGAAGCTGTTCACATGGAACATGGTGCTTCTCCCTTGAATTGTTGATTTGGTGCTGTGGAGTTTCAGAATTACTTGGTTCTAACAGCTGTGTTCCTCCTTGAATCCTTGAAGAAAGGAAAATACGACCCCGTTGAGTTTGAGGATTCAGATGTCGACGATGGAGAGTACTTGAACAGTGATGAGGAGGAATACCTCGATGTCGATGAGGACGAACTTTTTAGTGGGGAAGAGGGAGAGGATGGTTCGGATGAACAGGAAGATGGAGAGGAAGGAGCAGACGAAGAGGAAGAGGAAGGCGAGGAGAGCGACGTGGATGGCGAAACTCAACAGTCCAAGCAAAGGGCTGCCAAGGGAAAAGAACCTGTGAAAGCCGCGAGTCGTAAAGCTGGAGATGGGTAAGGAAAACTCCGCATCTCGTTTTCAGTCTTGGGGAGTTCATGTTCGACGAGGAATACCGTCCTTTGAGCTTTGGTACTAAGACACTGTCTTCATTATCATTATTCTCCGGAATATTTGACGTCATAATTAAAAGCAAACGGTCCAAACAGGATGAGGCCAGTATCTACGGTATCTTCTTCAACGACCAGGATGAATACGACTATCTGCAGCATTTGAAACCCATGGGTGAAGACCCATCGGCTGTATTTATCGAGCCCAAAAAGCCAGCCGTCGAGGAAAAGAAGAAGGGTGGCATCTCGTTCAAGGTAATTGATTTGACAAAAGCGAAAAACATACGAAGCAGCAAGCCGAAGGGAACATCCTTTGCCAGCGACACGTTACTCACAATTCCATCTCTATGTTTCAGGATGAAGAAGCTGTCGCTGCGATGAATGATGATGATACCGCTTCTGTGGCGACAACCCGAAGGAAGAAGAAAACTGTCACTTTCGATCTCCCGTCTGATGTCCTTCCGTCGGTATACGAAGAAGATGTCGGTTTGTTGAACAAGGCCGCAATGTCAAGTGGTGGTAAGTGCGGGAGAAAGGGAAAATGATGGAAATGATCACAAAAGCGCTTGGTTTGCAATCTGAAGACTTTCCATGCTCATCAATTGTTCATCGCAACACACTATTCCGCGAAAATCGTCATGCCTGTGTTTCCTTCCCGATATATGAAAAATCAGGTCTCAATCTTGATCTCTCTGATGAAGTTCGAGAGGTTTTGTCGGCTTTAGAGGATGACGCATACGTCGCTGAAGATGCAGAAGACTTTTTCGCCCATCTCGACGCCGATGAAGTTCCGGAAGGTCTCGTTCCCGACGAGGAGTATGAAGAAGAGGATGATGACGAAGAAGATTGGTATAAGCAATTCAAAAAGTGAGTTGTGTGTGGACGTGTTCTTCCCAGTCCAATTTCTGTTCGCGCTTCAGTGTTGCCTTTCAGTTCATGATTTGAGGCACACATGTCTTACGAAACTTGCCATTTCACAACAGATACAAGAAAGATAAACAAAACGCCCAGTACTCTGACGACGAAGACGATTTCGAGGATGACGACGACGAAGCACAGAGTGACGCTCGCTCAAAAGCCTCGGTGCGAAGTCGTAAAAGCGCCAAATCAGCCATGTCCGACCGCCGCACTGCCACCACCACTTACTCCATGACATCCTCCGCCATGTTCCGTAACTCTCAACTGACACTCTTGGATGACCGATTCGACCGTATCCTTGAAGAGTACACTGACGACGAGATTGGGGAGCTGGACCCAGAAGACCCCGAGGTAGTGAGCATGAAAAACGCCATGCCGCAAGAGTACCTCGACAAAATCTTCGACGATTTTTTGGAATCGACCGTCGGTATACTGCCGAGGGTGGGGGATGAGGCGGAGGAATTCGGCAAACCAAGAAAGTGGATGAAAAAGGACAAGATCAACGCGTTAAAGAAGGTGTTGCGAACGAAGCTTGGGACGGAAGTGATGGACTCGATCCGGAAAAGTCTGAGGGATGGGAGGGACACATCGGAGCTGGTCGAGGAGATCCAAACGGAGTTCCTGTCAATTGAAGGCGAATCGAAGAGAGCACGACGGCAAAAGGAGGAGGAAGCTATGCTGGTTCTCCGTGAAAAGGAAGAGGACAGATGGGACTGCGAGACGATTTTGACTACATATTCGAACATTTACAACCGCCCGAAGGTCATTCGAGATGCACTTCCAGGGAAGAAGGACAAGATTCGGCTCGGGAAGAACGGAATGCCTTTCGTTGAAAAGGCTGAAGCTGAGAGAGAGAATGGTGCCGTCGATGAGGACAACAACGTGGAACAGGGTGAGGAAGACGAGGTATCCGATTCGGAAAGTCAGCCAGGTATGGAACACCTACTTCAGACGTTCGGTGTTTGAAGGCGGGCAGGACATTCGAGGTTTATGACGTTCGGTGTACTGAGCACTCGTTGCTTTCTATATGTCCCTCAACAGTGGTCAACCTCGGAAAGGCTCGGCCGAAAAAGGAGACAGCCGAAGAAAAGCGGTTGCGAAAGGAGGCGGTGAAAGCCGAACGTCGGGTAGGAACCTCTTCTTCCAACGATACCATATGCCCTTTTGTGAAATGCAAGATATCTAAATGTTGAGTCTTATCTTCCCCTAAAATAGAATCGACGAGCGGAAAAGAAGGCAACAAAGACAGGTTTCAAGGAAGAGAAGATGCGGCAAACAAAGCAGCAACAACGAAACGGTTTGCAGGAAACGTCATACCATATAGAGTAAAACGCTTCAGACGATATATGTATAGTTCTTTAGATCAGTCATGATGATTTATTTGCAGTCTATCGCAAGCGTTTAGGAAGCGTCTTGAGTTGCTTTACTATCGGATTTTATTTATAGGTATTTCAGTCGGTATTGAGACCTTCGCGCTTGCTTGAGCAAGTTCAGCTTTGAGTTCAGCTTTTATTGTTCCAACTGGTCGCAAGCACCACATACGGGGCTGCATATGCGGGGCGAAGGGTTTGGCCATCATCACGATCGTATTCCACTCTTGCAACTACGACCCCTAAGCTATCACGGTCACGACACGTAGAAATGCTCCAGCTCAACGGAGGACGAAGGAGGACGATTCAGAAGTTTGAAGAAATCATATGGTACTCTCTAGACTCCTCTCAAACTCACCCCAAACCAATCCATGATCACAAGTAACCACATACAACTTGATGTGCCAGTAACCTCACCTCCATTTGCCCTCCGCAATGGTGAGAAAAAGTGAGATCTCGAACTCAAAACAAAGGCACCAGGGCACCTGGCTTTGGGAGAGGAGGGTTTTTGTACGACAATCTCAAGTCAACTGTTTCTTGCTTTTGTTCTGACCTTTGTTGAAACCCAACCTCGACCTTCGCGATGGTGGAAAGATCCAAGCAATCGAAGACGAGAAGAAAGGCCTCGAAAGGCAAACGTGGTAGCAAGGTCTCAAGGAGCCAGAAACTTGAACCAGAACTTCATCAACGCCATTTTCCCCACCTTCCTCACGAAATCCTCATCAACATCTTCGAACTTCTAGCCGACGACCTCTACGAGCAGTTCGCATCTTTGGAGATCGAGTTGACTCACAACAACCTCAAGTGTTGCATGTTAGTGAACCGAGCTTGGTTTTCTCTTGCCACGCCAATAGCCTGGAGACACCGAGTTGTGCTGAGGGAGGGGGAGTTCCGTGCACAACTGTTACTGGGGAAAGAGGCTGGAACGACGACGCTCGCTTACGCCGCTTTCGTCCATAGCCTGAGTTTCGGATACGATCTTTCTGTGGATTGTTTAGTTGCCATCGTCTCGCGGTGTCCGAATTTGCGTCAACTTATTCAATTGCAAAGATTGGGCGATACGTTCGATCCAGTCTTCGATGTTTTGCTCACTCATTGCCCTTCATTCGAGTACCTTGAAATGTCTCGGTATCAGCAATTTACCGCCGCCAATCTCGCCAAGCCCCTCGCCGCACGGCCCCTGAAGAAGCTTGTGGTTCGCGTCAGAAATTTCGGCCCAAAGGCACTCGACGCCATCATTACTCAACTCGGCCCCGAACTTTAATACTTGAAGTTGAGAGATACCGCGAGGGGAGAAATATTCTGCCTTCTTGAAGATGCCAGCCTCAGTACCTTGCTGCTGAAATGCCCACGCTTGATGAAACTGTCGTTAAAGGGATGCCACATCTTGACCGACGTATCTTTGCAATTGATCGGCTCATATGTCGCCGCGACGATCACTCACCTAAACCTTGAAGGCTGTTTCGGCGTGACTGATACCACCGTCCGCCTTCTTTCTAACTGTACCCAGCTCGAATTCCTGAATCTGAATTTTTTATCGCTCGTTACGGATGACTCTATGGTTCCAGTTGCAACGAACTGTAAGAAGTTGGCTCAAATCAAACTTTCAGACACTGCTGTAACGGTATGTCCGGCATCCGCCTTTTCGTTTTACCTTCCCATCATCCAAGATTTGGGAACCGCGTTGACAGGGATTTTGAAATCTGAAAATATGGTGACGTCCAACCTAAACACACATATCACTTTTCTTTGTGCCCTCATTTTCGCCATGTGTATAGAATGCCACAGTCTTTGCCCTGAGTCGTAACTGCCGAAACTTGGTTGAAGTGCATCTAAAAGGCATCACGGAAGTCACCGACGCATCTGTCATAGATCTCGTCCGCTTCTGTCCCGAACTGTATACCCTCAACCTAAGCGGGATGAAGAAAGTCACTGGTGACTCTATACGTGCCATCGCGGATCATTGCAAAAATATCGCTAAACTGGATGCCTGCAGCATAGCCGCTCCTCGGGATATCTGGACTTATTTGGTGGACATGACGGATCTGGATATTCTGTACGTAGATGGATGTCCTGGGTTTTCGGAGGAGTTTGCGAAAAGGTTGAGAGCAAAGAGCCTGGTGGATGTCATTTACGAACCGGAATTTTCTGATGAGGAGAGTGACCAAACTGAGGACAATGTATGAGAAAGTGATTCTGAACAAAAGATAATTAGATGCTGTACACGGCCTAACAGCTGAAATCGAGTTGATGTGATCATACAGCACACAAAAATATCCTGTGGATGATAGAAATCTGCTTCTCCGTTTATTTCCCATCCTTTAGGTATACGCCAAGCTGGTGATGGACCATGAAGCTCGGGCAGTTCATTTGATGAAATACTACACGGAATGACCTTGGAAGAAGTGTGCGGAGTGTGTGCGGAGAAGCGAAGGTCGCTTTCGCACTTCATCTGGACGCTGAAATCTCCATTCTTGCTTAGCTTCACCTACATCCCAATTAATTGCGTTTTTTTTTAATTTGTTCCTTTGTTTGCTTATTGCTGGACTTTTTTCAGTAAACTTGTCTAAGATGCGGTCCCAGACTGCTAACATGTTCAGCCCGAGCAGCCTAACACTCACATTGCAAGCAAGCCTTCGTCTTCACCGTGGAAGTAAGTCACCGTCCAGCCAGCCGTAAACTATTTCCTATGGATTGCGGATGGCGTGCTTCAAACGGTGTGATACAACGAGGGATTCCGCTACTGCTGGACAGGATGGGTCCATCGCGAAGGTCATCATGGTCAAATACTGGGTTTCCGTGGGCATGTGAGTTTGGAACAGGAATGTGAAAACGGATAAGCAGCTGTCTTGGGAGATTGCGGGCAAGAACGCCATCTGCATGTAGACATGTAACTGCTCATTATAATTAAGGAGCTTGCGAAAAGCTTGGGAAAAAAACTTTATAAAATTACGAACCTCCCCTCCAGATGAAAAAAGGGAAGAATGTGAAAACGAATAGGAAGCTACATGAGAAGGGAGCGTGTGAGAACAAGTGTCTAGTACTGGATGTTCGGTTTTGATTTTTTGGTCGTTTGTCGGAGTTTCAATTTAAGTTACACACGTTTTGGCAGAACTTGAGTTGCTCAAAAACACCTCAGACATTGAATAAAAATACATTGCTGCGAAAACCCAAAAACAGTCCCAAAGCGGCCTTTGAGACTACAGGCAGAAGTTTAAGTGTCAGTCCCATCATCCTCCTCCCACTCTACATCCCATCACTGATATCAAAGTTGCTCGAAACCTTCGAAACAAGATGCTCCCCATACACAACAGGCTTGTATCTCTTCACATCCACGACATGGTACAGCCCATCTTCTGCCTGATGTGACGATGCTTGTTGCGACGCTTCCTTCTTTTGTCGTTCAGCGCATTCTTTGATGCACACATCCAGGGGTTCGATGACCGCATCAAAGGAGGGTTCGTAGAAAAAGGGTATGGAGACGCGGTAGGAGGATTTGGTGTGGATGACGCGGTGAAGAGTGGATTTGTAGAGATCGTTGGTCCAGTTCTGGTTTAAGT
The DNA here is from genome assembly GCA_027596845.1 of Quaeritorhiza haematococci. NCBI lineage: Eukaryota > Fungi > Chytridiomycota > Chytridiomycetes > Quaeritorhizaceae > Quaeritorhiza > Quaeritorhiza haematococci. The sequence goes on along the minus strand of JADGJF010000056.1, from coordinate 33,831 downwards.
GTGCGGGAAAAAAGCCAACGGAAATGCGAGTGTGAATTGGGGTCCGGCTCGTCTTCCTAAAGTTTTGGATGAGTGAGGAGGGCTGGAAGTGAACTTACATTCAACATGTCGCCAATGTTGACGACAAAGGCACCAGGAACTGGATCGGCATTTATCCACTCCCCAGATTTCGACATAACCTGGAGCGCACCCGTAGTCTCATCCTATGTAACAGATCGTCGGACAGGAAGAGTATTTTTTTCTTAGAGTCGGATCTTTCTGAATGAGACCAGAACGCATTCTCTGAGTCCTGACAATGACGATACTTACCGTGTTTAGCAGTGTGAGACAGCCATAGTCCGTGTGCTCTCCGCAGCTTACGCCAACGTTGTCGGAGTTTTCTTTTCCGGATTGTAGAGGGGGGTACCCAATGATCCTGCGAACAATAATGTAAATCGTACGGCCGCGTCAGCAGAGGCCATATTTGCCACGCGAACCACAAACGCATTCCTCTGTATGTACCTCATAACCCAAAAGCTATCCGTCATGAACGGGTCAAAAAAGTGTTCGTCGAGCTTCAAACCCATGGCAATAGCCCGCATCGTCGCGAGCCCCAGGCGTTTCATTTTCTCCACATAGGCTTCAAACTTATCCTTGAAGTTCGGCGGGTTGCGCGGCCATGGATTTGTTCCCGTCAATACTTTGAGATTCTTTTTGATGAGGGTATGGTCGGGTCCGACGGGAGCGTACAAATCGATTGCTTCATGCCAGTCTTTGGCATACTTTGTGATGTTCTGCCCCAGTCGTTGAAATCCCCTAGATAAGAAGTTTGAGATATCCGTGAGTTGAAGATCTATACTTTTTCCTGGCCTTCTTATTCACTTGTCGTCTCAGGGATGTAGAGCTTACCGTGCTTTGTCGGTTTTCGCGATGGAGATTTCTTCCTTCTCTATCAAATTTAGCAAATTCAAGTCGTCCTGGTTAGTCGGCGTTGCGTTTTCTGCCACTCTTACGAGAAAAGCTTCGGATCCAACGCACACCAGCTCATCCGACCTCCTCGAGCTACCAGACTGACCTTAACACTCCCACCACCATTTTCACACGGTTTCATCTGCCGAACACTGAGCACTTCTCACCTTCAAGCGGCAACGCAAAAAAGTCCCTCGCAAGCTGCCTCACTTCCTGCAAATCTTCTTCTGGTATTCCGTGCCCAGTCAAGTAGAAGAACCCAACTTCCCGGCAAGCTTTGTCTATAAGCTCCCCTGTTGCTTTCTTTGCTTGTTCGATGTAAGAGGCAGCAGCTGCGGGTGCGCTTGGGTCTTTCTTCACATCTTCGGATGATGCGAGGAAGGGGCTGATGTCGATGATAGGGAGCGCCAGTGTGGTTTCGGGGACGACGAGCATTTCGACGGTGGTGGAGCTGATGCTGTGATTCTGTGAACTGTGCTGTGGACACGGCAAGAAGGAATGTGTTTCACAGTGTTACCTGCAGGTACTCCATGGTCAGGGTGTTGCAAATTGAGGGAAAGTCAACAAGAGCAGGGGTGAGTCAAAACACGCATAGTGATGTCATTTGTGGTGGCAACGTGAGCGCCGGCGTGACCCGACATGTGAACGACGAAAGGCGAAGCATAAAAAGCTAATTCCTCCTATATTCATCGCAGTTTGTTGACCATCGACACACATTTCGATCAAAACATTTATCTCACTTTTTGACACCCCGTCGAGCGCCCCCAAAAACCACAAAATGGCACCAACCCCCACACAGGCAACGGAAACCGCCGCCGCGGCACCCGTAACAACAGAGACAGCCACCACGACTGCAGGAACAGCTCCCCAAACAGCTTCCCCGGACAAAGAGAGCCGGCGCAAGATTGTTATTGCGCTGGACAACTCGGAACATTCAAAACTTGCTCTTGCGTGGACTCTCGACAACCTCCTCAACACGAACACGGATCATTTGTATCTTTTGAGCGTCGGCATATTCACGGATCGCATCGGTGATTTGTGGGCGGCTGTTGCAGGTTGGTAAATAAATAATCTTCAGTGGGTTGATAGGAAGGTCTCTCTGGACTTGATCGACTTATTGGCCTAAATATCCTTCAACTTAAACAACACAGGACCCTACGTCGGTGAGTTCAACCGCGCTGAAGTCCTGGAAAGGCGAGCCGAAGAATACGCAAATCAAATCTTGAAAGAAGCTGCACAAGTCATCAACGAACACTCGGAGAAGCTGACACGAAATGCAAAGGTAATGAGTTTGCTCACAGTGGTTTTATTAGCGATGGTGTTTCCACCAGTGGTCTCCTATGTTGTTAGCATACTTGTACTCATCACCTTCCCCGTTGTTGTCCACAGATCTCACATGAAATTTACGCACTGAAGGGCGGCGACCCTCGAGAGGTCATTGTCGACTTCTGCGAGGAGAAGGGCGCCGATATCCTTGTCATGGGAAGTCGCGGTCTTGGTATGGTGTCCAAGACGCTCATCGGCAGTGTCTCAGATTACTGCGTATCGCATGCACCGTGTCCAACAATCGTTGTTCGAGGTTCCCAAGAGGCGAACGAAGGCAAATAGCATCACGTCGGCGCCCCGATAGAGGCACAGAATCATGAGGAAGATGGGCATGGGAAGTGAATGTATGTGTTGGCCTTCGTTTTTTGCCAAACACTCCCACCCTTCCTGCTGCTTTACTGTAAATAGGTTCTCTTTCAGACAATGTATGTTTTTGGGATTTGTTGGGTGTGTTATTTGAGTTTTTGAATATACCCTTGATCCTCCACAAGTTCTCTCATTTCGCAAGATGAACTCACTCCCAGTTCAGCTTCAACACTTTGTTGCGGGTGGGGGGGCTGAAAATAAGGAGGAAAGGGTTGACGGTGAGTCGGGATTGTGTGGACGCCAGTGGTACCGTTCGTTTGGGGGCAGGAGAGACGGTCCAGCAGTTTTACCGACCCTTCCAGACGCCAGATTCCCGGGGTCACTCTGCTCTTCACTACTCCTCAGACTGCTCCTCAGATTCAATCGCACCTCCCGTCCAACTCACTAGTATGCTTCTTGTAAACTCGAATTTGCAGTAATCAGCGATCTCCTTCGCGAAGACATTCCAAAGACAACACTGCTTGCGCTGTGGTGATGTAAATATATATTGGTATGCAAAGCAAAACGTACATTTGAACTTGGAAAAACTAAATACACTTGATGCCTACTATTCACAAGGAAAGGCTCGCGGCAACCCCCCCATATTCTCACGTTCAGCCCCCTCTATAATCTAGTAGTGCTGCTGAATGGCGGGCTTGCAGTTCTGGTCTCCCCCATAGCAAGTAAAAGAGTAAACAGCGTTGCAAGCGTACTGCGCAACACCGGGTGTGAAGTGCTGAGTACCATCTGGGTTGATAGCGACGGCCCCCTGAGGCCTATGGAATCCTTGGGGCTGCGGCCTGAACGGTCTCGGGATGTAGTTCCTCTTGTAGTATTGCGGGGGTTCGCTCCAGTATTGCTGATCATAGTTGGTGTCGTAACCCTGATCGTAACCGGTGTCGTAACCAAGGTCGTAACCGCCGCCTACAGCGCAAATGGTTTCGGAGTGCTGTCTGTTGCAAGCCTTTTGATCGTGGGTGCAAAGCCAGAGCGCCCCATCGTCACATTTGATACCATAACCGTTGTCCCAACCAATGTAGACAACGCCGGGGGTCTCCCAGGTGTTGCCCTTCTCGTCAATAGCGATGGCGTTATTGTGACGGACGGGAGCGTTGCGGTAAGAACGTTTGGCGACGGTGGGGTTGGCGGAGGCCTGGCCGACGAGGGCGAGGACAGTGGCGACGGCGAGCGACTTGGCGAGCATGATGGTGGGTTGGTTGTGAGTTGGGTTGGTAGTACGTCGAGTCTAAAAAGGTATCTGTTTCTCTTGTATCTGAGCTCTGAACGATTGGCTGTTCTGTTCAACTTTGTCTAAGGGGCTATTTATTATGGAGGCCGACCGCATGTGGCGGAGTTGGGGACCCATACCCCACCACAACAAGAATATGGCGTCGCTTCAGTGTTGCAGCGGAGCAGCGGTTTCCATGGTGCATCGCCACGACGACCGCCTGCATGGGAATACGAAGTGAATAGATGGAAGTAGATGGAGGATCGTTCGCGTGGTGGGCGGTGGACTTTCGCGCCTATCCAGTTGCGTTTGCGATTGGTGCGTTGAATAGGCGCGTCTGTCGAAAATCGCCAGGTACAATAATTTTTTGGAAGGATAGTTGGGACACCTGGGTGGGACATAGCCCCACCGCTCTGCGCGGCCCTGCTCGGCCCCGGTGACTCAGGCGATACAGTTTTCTTCAGACAGTAACATCCCTCCAGGTCTGCCTCCAGGTAGCCAGCTTCAGTGTGAGGGAATTGAGAGGGAATTGAGACTAGAACCGAAAACCATCGTGAGTGGGATGTGCAGGCATTCTCTTTGGGTCTCAACTGCAATGAGTTGGTGACTTGTGGGAATTTCCCAATTCGCTTCCAGGTCAGCCAGCCTGGCTTCCAGCCGTGACTTCGACGCTTTTTGGACACAACCCAGGACACAACCGCGTCTCTGGTCGTGTCTATCGAGCTGCTTCCTGAACTGCTTCTTCGACATTCCAGCTCCGCAACGTTTTGTACTACTCTTGCCGCACACATACAGCCACCAAACTCCCACCAAATTGGCAAAACCCGAACTCTGGTCCAGCCGTCATGAAGTTCACGATCACCCCCAACAACACTCTCCACATCCATCTTACGTCTCTCAACAAGCTCGCCGCTGCTCAATTTTCAGACATCGACGTGCCCTTGCAGAATGTGAAGTTGCCGGTCAAAGTTCGCCCGGAGGAAGCGAAGAAGGTTTTCAAGGCTGGCATGAAGGTGGGGACGGCGGTCCCGTGGGGATTCACTGCAGGTGAGTGGGTTGGGAAGTTTGCAAAGAAGCTTTGGGGGCAGGACTTGAGGAAGTCGAATGGACGGTGGATAAAAATGGTGGTGCATGCTTGAGTTCCCCACAAAAGTTCCTGCCAATCTGCATTCTTCAGAATACATGGAATGTTGGATCTGGAGTAGGTAGTTGAAGGGAGGCGGCACATCGAAATGGACGACTAGTGTGAACTTCATCATGGTATCCTCTTTCCTCTAAACCCCTCACTTCTGCACAAAAGGCAACTTCTACCACCACGACAAGAATCGTGATTTCCATTTCTATGCCAACGCGGATCGGACCTTGGAAATCGATCTTGTGGAGCACCCGACATACGCGAGGCTGTTCCTCGAAGTGGATGAGGGGGAGGTGGTTGACGAAGTTGCGAAGAGGATTGAGAAGGCTGTGGAAGCGGTTGGAGGGAGGAAAATGGAGTGAGGGTGAGTGGGAGGAGGGAAGGTGTGCGACGCAAAAGGTTTGGCTTGGTTCGTGAAGAGGGACTTTCATTGTTATTGAAACTTTCTTTTAGATATCCATACGGCGTCAGCTGAATCTTCTGTACAGTTCTGCGCGCATCTACTTCATTGTCTTTGTGGATTCTGACTGTAATTGGGAATTTCATCTAATTACCGATATTGTAGTGTGTCCTGCGAATCATTAATGATTATCCATGTACCCAACTATCTGCCGGTGGTGGTTGTAACCACGCGAGACTTCAGCCCATCAAGGAATCTGGAAGTCGTATCTTCTGTTGCTGCCGCCTTGAGCGCCATGTCGAATCCCTGAGGATCACCCGCATAAATCGCCACGAGACTCTCGACTTTGCGTTTCACATCCCACAGCGATTTGTATGCTTCCTCCTCCCAAGGGTGCAGCCACATCAGTTCGCTCAAAATCTGTTCTTCTACGGCAGCTTTTTCAGCTTCACTGGGTCCGGCAGTTGCGAGTCGTTGCATCATGTTCCCGAACCAGGAACGCACATCCCCCGTTGCGAAAAGAGCAGGCATAATTTGTGGCTTCGTTGGTGCGGGAGGCCAGAAAGTTGCCGGGAGTTGCTCGTCAAAGAAGGCATTCGTTGGATCCGCCATCTGCTGCAGAACTGGCACCAACCCACCTCCATACCACGCTTGCATGGATTTGACCTTGCGTTGAAGAAGGAACAAGACCTTATAGGCGTATGCTTCTTGGTCTCCAAAGCTGTTGACCCATAATAGCTCACGGAGCACTTCGTATTCTGCATCCTTGTCGCCCGTCACTAGGCGCAACATCATGTTCCCATACCACGAGCGAAAATTGCCTGACAGAAAGAGGTCGGGGACTTCAGTGGGTGGGCGAGGGAAGTGGGGTCGGTTCGTGTTGGGGCTCACGGAGACTTCAGAGTTCGAGCGGCTGGCCGTGGTGCGGCGATGGAGTTGTGAGATTGCCGAGACGTGTGCATTTTCGGGGGGAGCAAGGAAAACAGCAACGCAAGCTATGGCAATAGCGATGCCCAGGTGTTTGAATCTGACTCGAAAAAACATATTTGTGAAGTTAGCTATAATAGACTCCGACACTTAGTCCGACGACTCCTTTATGTCGAATGCAGTTTCACGCAACCAACGTGGGCGCGTCAAACTGTCATGGAACCCACTTGCAAGTTTTCTTGAGGTTTTACAGTTTTCCCTTCCCTTTTCCGCGCCGTAAAAAAAAAATACGCGACGAGCAGCGCGATCGCCCTTGAATGCCTCAAAATCCACCCTGATTCCTTCGACGTCTCGCCGTATTGACGCGTCCTCACCGTCAAGGAATGGATCCTACACCCCCCCCCTACTTCCTCCAGCTTTTCCAACGCGAACCAAAACCAGTTGGCTTTATCCATAGTTTTACAAATGCATTTGTGGGGTTTGCCCACCTGGCAAGGACGTTTGAAGAAATATCATTTCAACCACATTTCAACCATATATACAAAAACATTCAGAAGCCACTGTAGAAAACATTTGAGAAAACATTGATTTGGTTGGAATCGCCAAAAACTCGTCTGAATTGTACATTTCTAAAAAAAAACACAGGCATAGAAAGAAATGAAGCCAACATCCAGGACAAGACCTATCATCATGAGCATGTTCGTGCCGGAATGAACCCTTTTGCGAACACCCGCCCCAAAAAACCTTCGAAGTTGCGTCATCACAACATACGTACAAACAATGGCAGCGAAAAAGTGCAAAGGAGGGGCGGTGAATCAGGAAGATCAGTCGATGATTATAACCTCACGCTCCGGCTGTTGAGAAGCATCATTTGCGGAAGCACGCCCCTGTTGACCAGGTGCGGGCCTGACAGAGGGTCCTGCCTCCACACTGCTAGGAGAACGGGGGCGCTTTAGGTTGCCGCGTTGTCCCGTCGTGGCTGCTGTCGAGCTTGAACCGGGTTGTTGAACTTGATCTGCATCAGCTTGAGTGGCAGCGGGCAATGCCGCCATCAATTTGCTATACTCTTGGGAATATTTCTTGGACTCTTTCCCGACTGCGTCAAAATAGGCTCGTGTCTTGGTGATCGTGACCGACGCGTTACGCCCTACACCCGAAGCTGTCATGGACACAGAGTAACCATACTTGAGTGGGTCGCGATTGCCATATCTGCTCACAAAGTTTATTATCTGCAATCCCACTGAACTTCGCCCGCACAATATTTGATTCCTTTGGGCCGCGCAAAAAATCGACAAGCTCAGGATGTTCGGGGAAAGTCGCATCGGGCATGGACCAAGTAACTTTGATGTCGAATACTGCTGGATCATGTTAATGCGGTCACGCAGCCATTTCATGCGCTTCTCGAGAAGGGGTAAGAGTTGCGGCCTGGGGTGCAATTCTCTGAGAGGGAGAGAATGCAGTTGACAACGGGTTTGAGCTGAACTGGGGTTGCAAGCGAATGATACGTGTTGATGGCTAAATCGATGATGCTCTCGTCGGATGTGGCAAAGGTAGTCCGCCATAGCCGTGTTTGATATTCGCTAGAGGCCACATTATCAAGGTTGGAAGTGTCAATACCCGAAATGACGGTTGATAGGAATTGTTGCCATACTTCGACAGGAATAGCAGCCCCACGAGCCTTGTCGACCAAATCTAGGCCGATTTCGAATCGCGGGTTTGTAGCAGAATGGGATGATGTTCGCACGGGAAGTTTGCTGAGGGCGTTGATGACATGCTTGCTTGAAGAGGGCCAGAGCTTGGGGTCCATGAGCGACACGAGTTGTGGTAGGTGCTTGTTCGAAAGAGGTTGTGGAATCGAAGAAGCCGCAAGGGGAACAAGTTGTTCCCAAATATCCCCCGGAGTGTGGCCTTGTCAATCAGATCGAGTACATATTGGAGCCGACCGACGTTCATAGGGGCGGTTGAAGAGGGGTAACGATGTTTTGGTTGCGGTTCAAGTGGAAGGCTTTTGCAGCCCTGAAGAACGTGATCGCGGGCTGAAGGCCAGAACAGGGGCTGCATGAGAACCAGGATTGAGCTCGTATGACCTGCGTTGAAGACCGTGGGGAAACCAGACATAGCAATGGGAAGCAAGGGTTGCCATGTTCCATCCGGAATCTTTCGGTTCCTGGCATTCTGGATCAGCCCCGGCCCGACCTTGAAGCGAGCAGGCGTTGTGGATAGCGCGGCAAGAAGTGGTCCTTGTGCGTGCTGCCAGTACGGCACAGACATGAGCAGCGCCATATTTGAGATTTTTTGTGACGAGAGGTCGTTCGGGATGGCTTGCAGCACCAGTGGAAGGATTGACATGGCGGCATCGGTCGTTACTTGAGCATTCACAGCCATGGAAAAAACTTGCAGGCGGACGGCAAACTTGTTCTTGTCGGCAGCAAGTGCATCAAGTAGCGGACCACGAGCATGTTCCCACAGGGGTGCACCTAAGAGCTGGGTGATTTGGAGCTGTTGCTGTTCAGCGATGGTGGGTGGAAGAGCAGAGAGCGCGACGGGCAAAAACTTCGCCGAGACCTCGGGAGCCACCTGGTTTTGATGTGCCACATGTGTCAAGTGCAGACCATGCTCGAAACAGGATCGTGCATCAGAGGCTCGCCAGCGAATTCCCAAAACGGCTAGCGCAAGAACCCGACAAGTTGTGGAACGACATCTCGAAGCAAAATGTTTGAGATCCTCCCGAACAGGTTGGGTACTGCTTCAGGAATTGACTTGGGTGAACGGCGTAGTGGGGCTCGAAAGGTGCAGCGGCCCCGCCGAAGTCATGGATTGTTTCTTCCTCGCCTTGAGGGCCGTTATGATACACGACGAGATGTCCGCCCTGATGCAAAGAGGGAAGCTGGACGACGAGGATCGCAAACATGCGGTCGTCCTTTTCTGTGTCGCAGTGACGGACAAAGTGACCTCCCTTTTCGTAAATAAGCATCTTATACAGATGCAGCTCAAGCGGCATGTCTTCAAGTCCCAGGCGTGCCGCAAGCTGCACCTTCAGCGCATCCAGCCCTTTCCCCCAAGCAGGATTTTCGAAGTAGATCTTGCTGGGTGATATCTCAAATGTCCGGCGAACTTTTACATCAACGCGCGTTCCAGTCAAGGTGCCAAAGGGTGCCTTTTCACATGCCGCAATCAAGGCATGTGTGATGACGCCAGGAATTAGGGAGACACACACCTGCCCAACACCATCGACACAAGACCCGGAATGGCTGGAAGTGTCGATGCGTGGCCACCAAAGCTGAAATCGCCAAGAATTGTGGGTGCCTTGGCTATTAGCTCTCCGATGACCGAAACTGGTGATTCGGGGTCACTTGGCGTGCAATCCTCGTCGATAGGTGGTTCTGACTCGTCGCATGAGCTTGGATCAGGTACCGACTCGTCCTCAGAATACCAACCCATCTTTTTGCGTGCAAACGAGGAAAGCACACACGAAATAAGACCGGAAAGCAAGTTGAACTTGAGTCGAGCTGTTGAGTTGGTCGGTTGGAGGTGTGTTCTGTGACTGCTGTTGTTGTGTCAGTCCGTGCCACAAACAAAGGTCACTTATCACAAGACCTTATCCTCGGGCCCAAACGTGAGCGTTTGAGAATATCATGTCGTGTTGTGGAGAGGAGCGGGAGAGAAATGCATATGCGGAATTTGTGTGTTGACTCTTTCGATTCAAGATCCCCGCAGCCGCAATTTGCCAAACAAACGAGTTCGAAGTCTGTCCATCCACGCCCAAAGCTGACCCACGCCGTGACAAGTGTAGGCATGTCAGCACAGTTCATGACTTACCATCGATAACTTGCGTGGTCCACGAGTAATACATCTTCCGGAAGCTCTTGCTCGTTTACTCTTCAGCGCTTATAGTGAGAAGCTGATTGAGAAGTGCACGAAACGAGTGTTCTTGTTCACTATTTCTGTACCAAATCTTTCCGAATATGACGTGCATTATTCCTGACATGCGTCTCGGATCGATCAAGACTCCTGAGCCAGAATCGCGTTCGCAAAAGCACCCCACAGAGCAACTCTATGTCCCATAACATACAAAACACTAATACTTTGGAACAAGCACTCTACAGAGTAACTCTATGTCTCATAACACACAAAACACTAATACTTTGGAACAATCACAAACGACGTATCTATGTACACAGGTATCTGCATATGCAAAATAGAAACCAAAAAGAAGCGGAATCAGTCAATGACAATAACATCGCGCCGTGGCTGTTGAGAAGCATCACTTGCGGAAGCCCGCCCCTATTGACCAGGTGCGAGCCTCGGCAAGGCTCCCGTCTCGGTGTTGGTTGGTGAACGCGGCCGTTTTCGACTTTTGTCCCGTCGTGGCAGCTGGATGTGTCGAGCTTGGAACGCAATCGGACTGTTGGAGATGATCCGCACCAGTCTGAGTGGGAGTAGGTGCGGGAGCGGGGTCTGTTTGCGAACGCGGCACTTTTGGGAGCATACCCTTCAATTTGCTATATTCTTGGGAATATTTCCGAGCCTGTTTCCGGAACACGTCGAAATACGCCGAGGTCTTGGTGATCGTGACCGACGCGTTACGCCCTACACCCGAAGCTGTCATGGACACAGAGTAACCATACTTGAGTTGATCTCGATTGCCGTATCTGCTCACAAAGTTGCGTGCGTCCGCAATCCCGCTGAACTCTCCACGCACAAGTAATGATTCGTGCGGGCCGCGCAAAAAGCTGACAAGGTTAGGAAACTCAGGGAAAGTTGCGTTGGGCATGCACCAGGTTGATGTTGCAGCCTGGCTTTTGTTGATTCGATCGCGCAGCCAGTCCATGCGTTTCTGAAAAATGGGCACGAGTCGCGCCCTATGATGTTGAGTGCAATTCTCTGATAAGGACAGAATGCAGTTGAGGACAGGTTGGAGCTGCACTGCGTTCGCATGTGATTGAAACGCGGTGACGCCAAATCGATGATGACCTCGTCTGATGCAGCAAAGACGGCCCCCCAAAACTGCGGTTGATATTCGGCAGAGGCAACCTTCTGAATGTTGGAAGCGTTAATACCTGAAATGACGATTGATAGGAATTGTTGCCATACTTCAACAGGAATGTCAGCTTCACGAGCCTTGTCGACCAAGCCGAGGGTGACTTCGAATCGCGGGTTTGTTTTGTATGGTGGAGATGAGGATGAGGTTTGCACAGGGAGTTTGCTGAGGGCGTTGACGACATGGTTGCATGCGAAGGGCCAGAGCTTGGGGTTCATCAGCGACACGAGTTGAGGTAGGTGCTTGTTCGAAACAGGTTGTCGAATCGAGGAAGCCGCAAGGGGAACAAGCGGTTGCCAAATATCACCCGGGGTGCCCTGTGCGATGGCCTTCTCAATCAGATTCAGGACATATTCAGACCGACCGACGTTTGTAGGGACGGTTGAAGAGCGGTGGTGATGTTCCGATTGCGGATCACGGGAAATGCGTTTCAAACCTTGAAGAACCTGATCGCGGGCTGATGGCCACAACAGAGGGTGCATTAGAATTAGGATGTGTTTGATATGATCCGCTTTGAGAACTGTGGGAAATCCAGACAGGGCGATGGGAAGCAAGGGTTGCCATGTTTCGTCGGGAATACTGCGGTTCCTGGCACTCTGAATCAGGTCCAACCCGACTCTGAGGCGAGCAGGCGTTGTGGATAGCGCGGCAAGAAGTGGTCCTTGTGCATGCTGCCAGTATGGCGCGAACATGAATAGCGTCATATTCGAGACCTTTTGTGACGAGAGGTTGCTCGGGATAGCTTTGAGTGCAATCGGCAGAATTGACATGGCAGCGTCAGTCGTTACTCGAGCATTCACAGCCATGGAAAAAACTTGCAGGTAATCGGCGAATTTGTTCTGATCGGTGGCAAGTGCATCAAGTAGCGGACGACGAGCATGTTCCCACAGGGGTGCACGTAAGAGTTGGGTGATTTGGAGCTGTTGCTGTTCTCCGATGGTGGGTGGAAGAGCAGAGAGCACGACCGGTAATAACTTTCCCCAAACACCAGCAGCCACCTGATTTGTGTGCGCCGAATGTATCAAGTATAGACCAAGCTCGAATCTCGAACCTGCATTGCGAAGATGATTAATAAGGGGCTCGCACGCGAATTCCCAAAACGGTGAGCGCAAGAATCCGACAAGCTGCGGGACCATTTCCCAGACCAGAATGGTTGAGATGGTCTCGAACAGGGTGGGGATCGCCTCAGCGAACGACTTGGAAAGGATCAGCGCAATGAGCTTCGAGGTGAATGCCTTTGAATATTCACGAGAGATCGACGACCACGTAGCATGCCGGTCAGCAACCAGCTCCTGAAGCCAAGCAATGAGGCCATCGGAGGAGCTCGGGTTGAGTGCAATGAAAGACGCCAACCTGTCCTCCTCACTGGCAAATCGAGCGAGAGTGAGTCTTTTGCGATCCTTCTCGCTCATGGGAAAGGCGACGAGAACCCATTTGAAGTAGGTCGTGTCTTTGGTAGGACCTTCATTGCCCAAATAGCCTTCGTAAGTGCTTGAACGATGCCCACGCCAGAGTGCGGGGAGCGTCTTTTCGTCAGGGTTCAAATTGCAGTCAGCGTTATCAAGATCATAGCTGCCATAGGGGTTTCTGCGCAACTCTAGACCGTCAATAGTGAACCACCCCGTAATCGAGATGGACGCTGCCTCATAAATAAGCTCGTAGTCGTCGTAAACTGTCCCGTAGTAACTGTGCACACGTTCAGCGCGAGCAAGGTAGAAGGCGAACCGGTTTGGTTGGTGCTTGATTGTGTTGTTGGCAGCAACGAGCGTACTTGCACGGTCACGATCTGTACCCTTAAACGCGGCGATACCGAGCTCGGTGATGCTTTTGGGTGTATATTCGTGCTATTGGGAAGAAAATGAAAAGGTTTCTGCTTCAGAATGGTTGGCGAGAATAAAAGGCCCGCAAAAGGAGTAAATACCTCGAGAAAATAGTGGAATGCAGGCCTCTCCCCGACCCCCACAAGGAGTTCCATTTGTTCAGCGATATCAACCGAAAGTTGATGGTTGGGGCCAACGCTGATGTGTTGTGCGTTCAACAAATGGAGTACACCAGAGCCAGGCGGTAGCCGTCCGTGATAGGAGTGACAGCATGTTCGGCATCAGCATAATGAACGGCGTAGTGGGGCTCGAAAGGTGAAGCAGCTCCGCCAAAGTCGTGGACTGTTTCCTGCTCGCCCTGGGGGCCGTTATGATAGACAACAAGATTTCCGCCCTGATGCAGAGAAGGGAGCTGAATGACGAGCGTTGCAAACATGCGGTCGTCCTTTTCTGTGTCGCGGTGGCGGATGAAGTGACCTCCTTTTTCGTAGATGAGCATTTTGTACAGGTGCAACTCGAGGGGCATGTTTTCGAATCCCAGGCGTGCGGCGATCTCGTCCTTCAGTGCAAGCAGTCCACGTTTCCATGCAGGATTTCCGAAGTGAACCTTGTTGGGAGATATCTGGAATGTCCGGCGAACGTTGACGTCTACGCGTGTGTCGGTCATAGTACCAAAAGGTGCTTGCTCAGATGCTGAAATCAAGGCATGTGTGGTGCTGTTTGCAACGAGGGGGACAGGGACGGGACCAACACCATCCACGAAGAGGCCAGGCACGGGTGGGAGGGTTGAGGCGCGTCCACCAAATGTGAACTCGCCGAGCGCCTTGGGTGCATCTGCTAGTAACTCCGCGATGACAGCGACTGGTGAACTGGGGTCATCGGGCATACATTCGGCATCCTCATCAATGGGTGGTTCGGACTCATCGGCAGAGCTCGCTTCGGGCACCGAGTCCTCGTCCTCAGAATAGTAGTCATCCCAACAGCGGCCCCATCCCAACAGCGGCCCCATCCCATCTTTTCCACTATTGAAATTTGAGAAAACCAGGCTGTGAAACTTGTGAAGGACCCCGAAGAATCTGAGATGCTGGCCACGACGAGGAGGGATGGGAGCGATGAGTGTTTTCCTCTGTACAACACAATTCGTCGCAACATCGCAGTCTCGCAGAAAGTCAGCCGAAATCATCCCAGGTTAACAACCAGCTTGGGGGGTGGTCGGCGTCTGCATCACCATCCAACTGGATAACGGCCCCCAGTTTGTGCCATCGTCATGTGAGGTTGATTGTGCCGCGTGGGTGGTTTCCTTGCCTTTGCCGGAGCTGATAGACCGACGGGGGCTTCGAGAACGACCGTATCTGGGAGGGCTTACACCACCGCCGCTACTGAGTCTCGTCCTAGGGGGGGTCGTACCGCCACCAGTTTGTTGCGTCACTGCTTGGGCGGCTGCGTAGATGGGTCCTTCACCCCTCTCGATCTTGGGGGTTACGGACCTCCTCCTGTGGTGGCGGGTTGTGGCCCATTTATTGACGTCAGGAGTGTGAGTAATTCGGGGTTGCGCTGCTCTATCCCCAAGTTGCGGGGTTTTTGATCTCTTTCTTCTGCGTGGGCGTCTCATTTCTTGTTTGGAGGAGACCGCGCGCCGTCCTAGAATCGATATGAGATGTTGAGTTGGATGTGGTTGACTTCGACGACGTTTGAATGAAGTTCCGATAATGAGAATGGTGACGGTGTGTATGTGTGTGTGCGTGTCTGAATGGTTTAGGTTCGCGGAACTATGTTGGGAGGCAGACGACTGGGCAAAATCTGTATGTGAACCTGACCCAACGGGGCCGAATGGTGAAAAGAAAAAAGAAAAAAACTTACTTTGTCTTCCAAAGCGGAGTCCAAGTTGAATTTTCCCCCAGTACCCACTCCCACGCTGCCTCACCCGGATAATTAATTATCCACCGCAACCTCCAATGTCCCCCATACCGCGCTTAGGCACTGGAAGTCCTTTTCCTTCCGACACAATTCAATCCCAAACCACGAAAACAGAAGAGGGGATGCCTGGATAATACCTCGTTAACGCCATATATAACGACATATCAACGTCTGGTGGTGATATGGGGTCAACATAGGGATTATCCGCGTATTGGATCGAATTGGTAGGATGACAAAACGAATTTCCACAAGAGCGGAGAGCACTGGAATGGTAATCAATCCTCCCATAAAGTCCATCTTCCCTCCCAATCGGACAAGCACCTACCATACGGGTCCCCACCACCATTCTTCTGTCTCTGGCATTTCTGAGCTCATGCACACTCTCGCCTTTCGCCACTCAGAAACTGTTAGAAAGTACTTGCACATAAGAGAAGATTTGCCGAAACAAACTGGCCTGTGCTGTCTCGGTTCTTCATATCAATACATGGGGATTATCAGACCATATTGCCAAAACTCCACACGGTTGCTCGCAAACATTCCTGTTCATCCGCCGGACCTTCATCCATGGGCCTCACGTCCGACGGCGCCATTAAAGAGTTTGTTAACTTTCCCGACCGGCCAAACTTTTCTGTTCCTGTTGAACTCTTTGAAATAACTAACTCCTAGAAAAACACTATTTCATTTCCCGAAGAACAAAGTCGCCTGGGTATAGGTTTGTTAGGGATACCCCTCCGATGCTAACGCCAGCGTCTCCGAAAATCCTTGAGGATCGTCGTCGAAGATGGAGGCGAGAACCTTGAGTTTGCGTCTGAGCTCCCAAAACGCTTGGTACGCTTCATCGGGCCAACCCAAGTGCAGCCACTTCAACCCGCCAAGAACTTCGTTCTCCACAGCAATCAATTCAGATTCTCCGGCAGAAGCAAGTCGCTGCATCATTTTTCCAAACCAAGTCTCTGGGCCTCCCGTCGTGAAAGCCGCAAAGCAAGATCTCCGCCCTCTGCGGCGGTTCCGGCCAAAGTCGTCTGGGATCCGATCCACATCCGTTGCGTCCGCTATCTGCTGTAAAAGCTGCTCGAGTTCACTTCCGTGCTTCACCCGCACCTCTCGAACTTTCCGTTGAAGGAGGAACAGATCTTTGTACGCGGGGTAAAATCCAAAAGCATGTGGGTTACGGTCGTTGTGCATCCACAAAAGTTCCCGAAGCACCTCGTCTTCTGCCTCATCAGTACCGGTCGCGAGGCGTTGCATCATATTGCCGTACCAGTTGAAAAGGGCCCCGCTCCAGAACAAGAAGGGTTTTTCGGTGTGTTTGGGGAGAAAAGGGGTTCGCTTGCGTAAGTGGACATTGTTGTGGATTGGGTCTCTCACGATGGAGGACGGTTTCGCTTCCGTGGATCGGCGTTGAAGCGCGAATGGGATAGGCTCGGTCTCGTCTGTTTCGGACAACTCCGGATCTATCCTTGCTGCCAATTCAAGTGCCCTGAAGAAGTTTTGACGTCTGTCAGGGAACATCGATTCGAGGACATCCAGCTTGCGTTTCAGCTCCCAGAACGTTTGATATGCTTCGACCTTCCATGAACCGTGTAGCCACATCAACTCGCCAATGACTTGGTCCTCCACAGCATTCACATCAGCTGCTGCGACATTCGCGAGTCGCTGTATCATATTACCGAACCACGACCGGGCGTTTCCTGTTTCGAAGAGAGGAGGCATTTGTTCTGGTTCCCTGGGCGCCGATGGCCAAAAATCACTGGGGAGTTGTTCGTCACCAGATGCATCTGTCGAGTCCGCCAGTCGCCTCAAAGTTCCCTGGAATCTACCCCAATCCCTTCCGGACTGCTCCCAAATCGCTGTGACTTTGCGGTTGAGGAAAAACAGATCCTTGTATGCTAATGCCTGGCAGTTCGTGCCCACATCATAAAGCCACAAAAGTTCTTCGAGCACTTTTGTGCATATCCGTTGTTTTGCCGAGTCGAAAGACGTAGCATCATATTACTGTAATGTGATCGTGTATTCCCGGTCCGAAAAAGGCGGGGCATTTCCTTGGGTGGTGATGGGAAAATGCTGCGTTTGCGCACGCGGGTATTGCTGTTGAATGTTGCATGTAGAATGGTTGGCACGAAGGGGTTTCCATTAGTGAAGCGTCGGGGGAGTGCCGAGACAAGTGAAGATTTCGGGGGCCTGAAGAAGAAGGCTGTAACGACGAACGCAATCGCTGTTGCTACGTGTCTCGTGGCCTGACCATGTCTGGAACTGATGGAAATCATTTTCCTCGGTTCCGTTCAACTATCTTTCATTCACCGGTTGAGGATTTAGAGGGTCTGCCCGATCGATGCCCCTTTATAAGCTCTTCCGTGACATGATCTTCTCCTTACAGCAAACCTCCCTCATGCCCAACCACTTTTTCAGACTCCGCTTCGGAGTGTGTTTTCCGCTCGCGCATGAAAGGTTCCATATGTTACGCAAGGTTTCAACAGGGAAGTAGAAGTCCTGGTAGAAGTCCCCTATTTATGACACGCCTTGCGATCGAAACCTCGCGGCCTTTAGCGTGGAGGGTGCCTTGCCCGCTGCCTTGCCCGTCGCTATGTGGAACGCCGCTGGTGCGAACATCGAACAAGGAACACAGCACGACAGGAGGAGGACAGGGAGGAGGAGCCAACCATAAAGCCATTCCACATGAACAAAGACAGTGGGGTAGTGGAATAGGCTGAAAACGACGAAACCATCCACATGAAGCTAGAGGTGCTCAATCATCCAAATCATTCGGTCCTAATCAAGGCTAATTGGGTTCTCGATATTGTGTATTTTTATTCGAGTGAATAACCGGCAGATGTCTACATATTTCAGTCCACATCTCAACAAATGCACAGAAAAATCCCCATCCAAAAAGCACCGAAGTCCTCCTAACAACAAACGAATGTCGCACCTGGACGAACTTATAGATCCACCTGTGCTGCCAAATGAAGCGTTTGCCAAAATCCTTCAAGTTGAGGGTCATCGTCGAAAATGGAAGCCAGAACCTTGAGTCTGAGTTTCAGCTCCGAAAAGGATGGGAAAACTACCTCAACCCGACTCATGTGCGTCCACATCAACTCGCCAATAACTTCGTCCTCCACAGCAATCACATCAGCTTCTCCCGCAGAAGCGAGTCGCTTCATCATGTTAGCATACCATGTTTGAGGGTTCCCTGTCCTGAATAAGGCAGGCGGCTGCGTCGACCTTTTGGGCAGAACAGGCCAAAAATCGTCCGGGATCTGAGTCTGATCGTTGTTGGTCCCGTCCGCCATTTGCTGCAACGCCCGCTCGAACTCACTTCCGTGCTTCTCTCGCATCTCTCGGACTTTCCGTTGGAGGAGGAAAAAGTCTCTGTATGCCCGTCCGAATTCGGGGTCGCGCGGGAAACGTGCTTTGTGAAGCCACAGAAGCTCGCGAAGCACCTCGTTTTCGGCGTCCTCTGTACCAGTCGCGAGGCGTTCCATCATGTTGCCGTACCAGTTGAGAAGGCCTCCACTCCAAAAGAGGAAGGGTTTTTCGGTTGGTGCGGGTGCAAGGAGTAGACACAGGCTTCGCTTCCCAATGTGGACATGTTTGTTGTTGTTGTGGATGGCTGTGGCTGCCGCTGGATCGTTGAGGATGTGGGAGGGGTGGGAGTTTGCGTTTGTGGAGCGGCGACGGTGTATGGACGAGACAAGTCTGGTCTCATGTGTTTCGGACGGCTCCAGATTTACTCTCGCTGCCAGGTCAAGTGCCATTGAAAGTCCTTGAGGACTCATGAAAAACATATATTGCAGAACGTGGAGTTTGAGTTTCAGCTCCCAGAACGTTTGGTATGCTTCCACCTTCGAATGCCCATGCAACCACATCAACTCGCCAATCACTTGGTCCTCAACAGCATTCACATCAGCCGCTGCTGCATTCGCGAGTCGCTGCATCATATTGCCGAACCAAGATCGGCTATTCCCCGTGGCAAAAATTGCTGGCATCTGCTCTGGCTCCTTCGGTGCTGGGGGCCAAAAATCATCCGGAAGTTCTTCGTCATCCTCCGCGTCTGTCGAGTCCGCCAGTTCATCCACAACGTGGAAAAGTTCGATCGGATCGCCTCGGTACTGCTGCTGTATCGCTTTCGCCTTGCGGTCGAGCAAAAACAAATCCCTGTATGCCAGTGCTTGGCGATTCACCCCGGTGTTGTAGACCCACAAGAGTTCATCGAGAATCTCTTTTTCCGTATATCCTTTATAGTATCGGGTCACCAGACGTTGAATCATGTTACCGTACCATGAGCGGGTATTCCCGGTGCGAAAAAGGCGAGGCATTTCCTTGGGTGGTGATGGGAAGAAGGTGCGTCTTTCCAAGCGGGCATGGTTGTTCACAGTTGCAGGAGGAATGGTTGGGATGAAAGGGTTCGCATTGGTGAAGCCCGCGGGAACTGCTGAGACAGATGACCATTCCAGGGGCATCAACAAGAACGCTGTGGCGATATACAATCGCGATTATGGCTACGTGTCTTGCAGTCCGAGCGTATGTGGATCTGATGGAAAGCATGTTCTCTGTTTCGTCGAGACTATTTCTTCCTTCTCCGTTTGAGGCACATCACCTGAGTGATACCTTTTCACCTCGACATTTCCCAACGCCAAAAAATGAATAAAGGATAGGGATGCGTGCAAGGATCGCTGTCTGGATCGCTGTCGCGGAAGTCTGTTGCGGTGGTTTCTATTGAGCGAGAAAAAAAAAATTGATGGTTCGCGTTTCCAAGTTAGTTTTCCTTGTGGGAAAGACAACCGGCAGGAGGCCAGCAGGACAACGGGTTCGAATCATCTCTACTACATGTTCTTTGAATGACAATGCGATGCGAATCACTTGGGATGCCGTCGTTGCTGGACTTCAACCCCGAAGTTTCAAAGAACGTTGTGTTTGGGGGAAACTCACGACTT
Source organism: Quaeritorhiza haematococci (assembly GCA_027596845.1). Lineage (NCBI taxonomy): Eukaryota > Fungi > Chytridiomycota > Chytridiomycetes > Quaeritorhizaceae > Quaeritorhiza > Quaeritorhiza haematococci. The sequence continues at coordinate 13,813 of JADGJF010000056.1, read as the reverse complement.
GAGACACACCGAAATGATAGAGTTATAATAGAGCTGACTTACGCTCTTTCCGACACATATAGCAATTAACTCTCGCTCCATCGAGAGTCATCAAAAAAGTCCGAATTCACTGAACTGGCTGAACCTGCCGTAGATTCGAAGTAATGGAATCAACTCTCCTCAAACTGATTCACTTACTTCTACCCTCCCCTCCCTTATCCACGCCCTTACTGATATCGGTCATGATCGCTTTCATCTTCTCACAAGCAGTCGCCCATATCATGCTCTCATCCTTTTCGCGTTGAACTAGGTGAACTCCGCTCAGATTCCTTTGCAGATGTTTTGAATGGAAAGAAACCTGTTGCGCTGCCCGTTGCACAAAGATTCGCGAAAGGGACGTAATCTTCATCCTATCTACTTTCCTACTCCGACGGCACTATCACACTTTGGTTTCTTTCCCATCAGGTTAAGTTTTTCTTTTCGGAGATCAAGCTTTATTATTGAACTCTATTACAGTACATAAATAACTTGTCGAAAGTCTATTTCCCGGCATCCACTAAACTTGCCATGCTCCTGATACACGTATTCTTCTCGACCGACTGGTCGACTCTATCACTTTACGGATATCCCACCCATGTCAACGCGAGCGTCTCCGAAAATCCTTGAGGATCGTCGTCGAAGATGGAGGCGAGAACCTTGAGTTTGCGTCTGAGCTCCCAAAAGGTTTGGTACGATTCATCGGGCCAACCCAAGTCCAACCACAGCAATCCGCTAATCACTTCGTTCTTCACAGCAATAACTTCAGATTCTTCGGCAGAAGCCAACCGCTGCATCATTCTTCCTTGCCAAGTCTCCATGGTTCCCGTGGCAAAAATCGCAGGCCCCTTCTTCGGCCTTTCTGGCAGAACAGGCCAGAAATCGTCCGGGATCCGATCGTCAGCCGTTGCGTCCGCTATCTGCTGTAAAACCTGCTCGAATTCACTTCCGTGCTTCACCCGCACCTCTCGAACTTTCCGTTGAAGGAGGAACAGACTCTTGTATGCGGCGTGTTCAGAGGTGTATGGGTTACCGTCCTTGTGCATCCACAAAAGCTCCCGAAGCTTCTGCCTCATCAGTACCGGTTGCGAGGCGTTGCATCATATTGCCGTACCAGTTTCGGAGACCCCCACTCCAAAAGAGGAAGGGTCTTTCGGTGGGTTTGGGGAGAAAGAGGGTTCGCTTGCGTAAGTGGAAATTGTTGTCGATTGGGTCTCGCAAGATGGAGGGCGGGTTTGCTTCCGTGGAGCGGCGCTGGAACGCGGACTCGATGGGCTCGTTCTCGTCGGGTTTGGACGGCTCCGGATCTATCCTTGCTGCGAAATCAAGTGCCCTGAAGAACTTTTGACGTCTGCGAGGGAACATCGATTCGAGGACATCCAGCTTGCGTTTCAGCTCCCAGAATGTTTAGTATGCTTCGACCTTCCATGCACCGTGCAGCCACATCAACTCGACGATAATTTGGTTCTCCACAGCATTCAAATAAGCCGCATCGGCGTTCGCGAGTCGCTGCATCATATTACCGAACCACGACCGGGCGTTTCCCGTTTCGAAGAGAGGAGGCATTTGTCCTGGATCCTTGGGCGCCGAAAGCCAAAAATCACCCGGAAGTTGTTAGTCAGGAGATGCGTGTGTCGAGTCCGCCAGTCGCCTCAAAATTCCCTGGAATGTATTCCAATGGCGGCCAGACTGCTCCCAAATCGCTCTGACTTTGCGGTTGAGGAAAAACAGATCCTTGTATGCTAATGCCTGGCGGCTCGTGCCCACATCATAAAGCCACAAGAGTTGTTCGAGGACCTCGTTTTGCGCATATCCGTTGTTTTGCCGAGTCGAAAGACGTAGCATCATATTACCGTAATGTGATCGGGTGTTTCCGGTTCGAAACAGGCGGGGCATCTCCTTGGGCGGCGCTGGGTAATAAATGCTCCGTTTGTGCAAGGGGGCATCGCTGTTGAGGGTTGCGGGTGGAATAGTTGGAAGGATGGAGTTGCCATGGATGAAGCGTCGGGGGAGTGCCGAGACAAGTGAAGATTCGGGAGGACTGATGAAGAAGGCTGTAATGACCTGTGTAATGACCAACACAAACGCCGCCACGAGGGTGGCAGTCTGCCCATGTCTGGGTCTGATGGAGATCATGTTCCTCTGTTCCGTCCAACTACCTTTCGTTCACCGTTGGAGGATATAGAGGGTCTGCGCGATTGATACCCTCCCGTTTTCCCCATTCAGACTCGAAAAGGGAGCAAGGGAACAGATTGATGAATGTTCGCTGCCGCCGTGGGTAAAAATTGCTTTCCAAAAGGTTTTCCTTTGGTGGGCAACCGCTAAGGCAACAGTATCAGAGTGTATCCACGCAAATATCTACGACATGTCGTCTTTTACAGCAAAGTGGACTTGCAGACCAGGCCCACCAGGCACCGAGATGAGTCTAGGTACCGCTCGCAGATCCGCTTTATTGCGATTGAGAGTCTTCAATGTCGAATGCACTAAACCTGGCCGTGAACTGATAAGATCAGAACGCTCGCTCTTGTGGACCTGGTCGAGCAGCCGTCCTTGCGCTTCTGAACAAATGAAACAAGTTGCCCTACAACGTGGAGTTCATTCTTCTGAAAGGGAAAATACGCAGTTCAGAATTAGATTCTGAATGCAGTCTACTTGAGGACCTGCGACGGCAGTCGAGCTCAGGCCTGTTCTCAAGCAGCGTGTTGACGGCCAAATTGATGATAGTTTCGTCGGATGCGGCAAAGATGCCCCCGCCCAAACCGTGGTTGACCTGGTGGTTGATGTTGAATATGGGTACAGTTCACATGTTCGAGGCGCCATACCCAAATTGACTGTTGGCATGAGCTTACGCCATATTACCTTGCTGACAGAACCAAAACTCTCTAGGTTTTCTTGTGGACAGGGGTCTCTTACGGTCGCGGCACTTCAATTTCGGCTCAAACTTCGACACCGGTTGAGAATGAAGGAAAATGTTTATGTTGCTCTCTTCTCTTTATTCCTCGAAGTCTCTACGAGTCCTGATCCATAAATCACTATTCAAGATTACATTGCAGCCTTTATTGTCAAAGTCATCATGCCCATTCAAATTTTCAGTTATTTGCAACTTACTTGAGTATATTATCAATTTGCTCGTGTGCTCATGGGGAACGTGGGTTCTGGTCTGTACTCGCTTCGAATGGGCGTGCGGGTGGTGAAGATTGGACGTAGGAAAGGATGACTCCAGTGTTGTCCCCGTTCAGATTCGCTTGGAGAGTCATCTGCACTGACGCGTTTATCGACTACCACTCTAACATCGCCCTCTACATTCTGTTGACGTCTTGAAGTCGAAGGAAGCGAGGGTTCTGGTCTGTACTCGCTTCGAATTGGCGTGCGGGTAGGGAAGATTGGACGTAGGAAAGGATGGCTCCAGTGTTGTCCCCGTCCAGATTCGCTTGGCGAGTCATCTGCACTGTCGCGTTTATCGAATACCACTCTAACATCGCCCTCTACACTCTGTTGGCGTCTTGAAGTCGAAGGAAACGTGGGTTCTGGTCTGTACTCGCTTCGAATTGGCGTGCAGGTGGGGAAGATTGGGCGTAGGAAAGGATGACTCAAATGTTGTCCCCGTCCAGATTCGCTTGGCGAGTCATCTGCACTGTCGCGTTTACTGAATCCAGCTCTGACATGCCTTTCCGCCAACTCGGGGTTGTCGTTGAGGTGTGCTGATGGTTTCCAGGCGCCACCGAACCGGCGACGCAGTTGTGTGATGGCTGTGACGTGGGCGTTATCAGGGGGTGCGAGAAAGACGGCTATGCATGCTATGGCGATGGCGATCACCAGATGTTTGAATCGAATACGAAACATTTTGTGCTTTGAGCGGTATACGTCGTCTATGTGTCTAAATGTCTAAGAGCAGGTCTAAGGGCAGGTCTAAGGGTAGAGACTCAAGGATATTATTACGACTCGGGTTACCACTTCGGAATTGTGGTCGGGGATTGATTTTGGAGATGTTTTTTGTAGTTCAAGGATGCCAACTCTGACAGTAGGGCGCGTCTTGAACTGTCTTTCACTGTCGCGCTCTGAGGCGCTCTGGTCGCGCTCCAAGTCCCCTTCCCCTGCTCCTCGCATCCTTGATCACGCTTATTTTCGTTCACGTTACAGTAAATTTTTTATGAAGATGCTCCGCGCGTTCTGCCGGGCGCTCTCCCTGCCAAGACACTCAGGGCGCCCGGAAGGTCGAGACTATATTGGCGCCAACTATGAAACCAGCACGACACCAGCACGAATATGTAAACAAGACGACCGTTCGCTGGCAAAATGAATTGAGGAGGATACAATTGAACCTGCAAAAGCACGCCAAATCGCCGATGTTATCTTTACTGGTAGAATTTGGGTAGAACTACAACTCTCAAGGCATCAGCTGAAGTGAGAAGAGCTATCTTGTGCACGAAAGGAATGAATTGAGAAATCCAATACGGACGGAAATGTATTTTTGTTATTACAGATGTAGCGGGCTTGTATCAGAAAAGACCGGAACAGAAGGAGGAACAAGTAGCCAGGTTTTTTGGGGGTAGAAAGATGAAGATGAAGAAATCCATGAAAGTAGTATGATGGAAGTGCAACCGTCCACAAAGTTAAAAATCGAGCAACACACATGAAGATGTTTCCTGATTTCATGTATGTATATTACAGTAATTAACCAGGGGGAAGCATGGTAGCATCAACGGTGCTTCCAGGCTCCTCAGACTCCTCCTTATTGGCTTCATCTTCGTGATAGATGTCGACAGGCGTGCGCTGCATGGCCATTGTTCCTGATAGGTTTGAAAGACAACTCAAGTTAGTTTTATTTCATAGAACAAGGAGAAAAGAATGAAGGCAAAGCAACTCTAGGATGGTTCTCAGTGCAAGGATGACAAAACTGGATTTTCTCATCAACAATGTGAAATCTCAGAGGAAATTGTGCTCTTTTCAAAGTCATCATTGAACCACTCTTCGAAGTACTTCGGTTGTATGCATATCTTTCGTTTTGCGAAGGAGAGGTAGAAAAGGTGTCACATTTACCTGATCGGGCGGCTTCAATGATGCCATACGGTTTCATTAACTTGATGAACGCGTCAATCCTGTCCGGCTTGGCACAAAGTTCAACAACAACGCTGTCAATACCGACATCGACGATGCGGGCGTTGAAGAGGCGGGCGAGCTCGGTGATGGCCTGGCGTTGAAGAGCGGCACCCAGTAGCGGAGAGAGGGTTGTCTTGGTCTGGCAGAATAAGAACGTATTTGCATTAACTGCTCTGATGGAACATTCAATCTTGAAAACTGCAAAGGACACTAATCATACCTCAGCGCCGAAGTCGTGAACTTCGTGCGTAAGTTCAAGGCCTTCGACCTCTGTCTCGCCATCGTCATTCAAGTGCTCGTGTGGGACAGCCCAAACCTTGAGCAGGAGCAGTTCTCTCTCGACCATTCTTGAATGCGTGTAGTCCAAGACAGCCCAAACAGGGACCAAATCCTCCAACTGCCTTTTAGCTTGCTCGATAACAGGCTTCTGCCCGTTCAAGACCATCGTCATGCGACTCAGATCCGGAACTTCTGTCTTGGCAACCACTAACGAATCGATGTTGAAGCCTCTAGCGGCCAGGATACCCGAGATTCTAGACAAGACGCCCGGTTCATTTGACACGAGACAGTTCAGAACGTGGCGGGTGACGGGGGCGGGAGCTTGTGGAGAGTTGTTGTACAGGATATTGTTGACGGCTTCTTCGGCAGAGGCAGGAGTCAAACCCACGTCGATGAAGGGTAGCTTCTTTCTGCGTTTGCGGTATTTGTAGGGGGAGGATGAGGAGGGCGGAGGGACACCTTGGTAGGCACGGGTGAACTGCGAGAGAGCAAGCGGGGTTGTTGAAGTTGTCGGCTTGATGATCCCCGCCAAGGACTGCGAGGAGTAGTTGGCGTTTTGAGAGGGTGGAAAGAGGACTTCGTGTAAGTGACCTTGGACTGCTGTTGACCTCACGATGACCGACGGACGAAAGCCGTTCGAAAAAAGCTACTCACCGTTGTCCGTGCGGGGAGGAAGCCCGGAGGGCGGAGGGGGAGGAGCCGCATCTGCCTCAGAGAGGCACTCGCGACGGCGGCGGCGGGGGAGCAGGACGACATGAAGCTCCCTTCAAGAAGATCTCATCAATTTTGACCTTACCGTGGCACACTGATGGTGGACACAGAGAATGACAGAAACCCTGGGACCAGCCCAAACAGACCATCCATCGGCCGCAAAAGTGCCGTCGTCCCACTTTTGCATCACTCTGCACAACGACGAATTTGATTTTTTTTGGTGGGTCAGAGCGCTCAGGACGAAACCCCTTTACTCCAACCAATCCAAAGCGACGAAAATACGGAAACGATGGTGGGAATAGTCGTCGAGAAGAAGGAAAAGAAGTCGAAGAAGGTCAAGAAGGAGAAGAAGGAGAAGAAGAACAAGGACAATGGCCACAGCAAGAGCCTGGAAGCAACCGACAATGACACCCCCACTCCCATGGATACCGAAACCGTAGAAACCCCCACATCACCCGCAAGCCCTGCCACAGAGAACGTGTCTGGGAAGAAGAGGAAGAGGAAGGACAAGGAAGCCGAAAAAGCGGACAACATTAAGGAGGAGAAGGAGGAGAAAAAGGAAAAGAAGGAAAAGAAGAAGAAGAAGAAGCAGAAGAAGGGTGAAGAAGAGACGGAAGAAACTGCCGCAGTCCCGGCGGTCGAAGAGAAGATGGCTACCAAAGAAACTCCGAAAGCACAACAACCTATCTCCGACGCTGCCTCCGACGACAACGTGTGGGTCTACAAACAACACCCCGACCTCGCTTCCCTCCCCGAATCCCAGATTACTTCCTTCCTTTCAGAAAGCAACATCTCCATCGAACCAGAGGCCACCGGCGAGTCATCCGAATCCTCTTCAGCCTCGGAACTGTCTTCGATGAGACCTATCCTCGAGTTCCGGTTTGCTCAGTTCCCGCAAGCCCTGGCCGACCTGTTGGCTGCGGCGGCATTCACCAAACCTACACCTATTCAGGCTACCACCTGGCCGTTCTTGCTTCAGAAGAGGGATTTGGTTGGGATCGCTGCAACTGGTTCTGGGAAAACGTAAGTTCGACAGAAGTGAGCCATCAGGATAGGACGGTTTGACTTGGATTTACGCAATCTTCAGTATTTTTGTGTGCGCGCGTTTTCAAACTTTAACGCATGCACGCATACACATGCTGTATATCTCCCTCTATTTCTGTTCGCACCTACGGCTGAAATACGAAGCCTGAGCTTTGCTCTTCCAGCCCTTATCCACGTCCAAAACAAGAAGCAACAATCCTCCTCCAATAAGAAGGACAAGAAAAAAAAGAAGCAATACAACAGCACTGTCTCCCCTACCGTCCTGGTTCTCGCCCCCACCCGCGAACTCGCCATGCAAACTCAAGACACCTTCACCCGGTTCGGCGAGCCCCTTGGCATCACCAGTGTTTGTCTCGTCGGTGGTGTTTCGAAAAACGATCAGAAACAGGCCCTTCGACAGGCAGAATCCCTTGACGCTATTGTCGCTACCCCAGGCCGTCTCCTTGATTTCGTGTCCGATGCTGAAGGAGGGTACCAATCCGGACCCACCGTGGATTTAAGCCAGGTGTCATACTTTGTGCTTGATGAGGCTGATCGGATGTTGGATCTTGGATTTGAGCCGCATGTGAAGAAGATTGCTGGCCTGTTAAAGGCGAAAGAGGAGAGGCAGACTGTCATGTTCAGGTATGTGGTTATGTGGTAATTGCTGCTTTGGTGGTTCACGACCACCTAACACTCATATGAAATTCGGTATTTCCAATTATCCATAACAGTGCCACCTGGCCCGCCTCCATCCAACGGCTTAGCAGCACCTACATGCGCACCCCGTTCGTCCGCGTCACCGTCGGCTCCAAAGATCTCTCCGCCAACGTCAACATCACCCAAACCGTCGAAGTCATCGACCCCATGGCCAAGGACCGTCGTCTCAGCGAAGTCCTCCGCGACTACTACAAGAAAACCAAAAACAGTGGCAATTCCAAGGCGCTTAACCGGGTTATCGTTTTCGCGTTATATAAGAAGGAATGTGCGAGAGTGCACCAGGTGTTGCAACGGCAAGGGTACAAGGACGCTCAGTGTATTCATGGGGATATGCCGCAGCATCAGCGGACGGCGAACATGAATGCTTTCAAGGAGGGGAAGTGCCAGTTGTTGGTTGCGACAGATGTGGCGGTATGTATCTCCATCCCTGTTATCTCGTCGTTTTGCGTTGTCATTCGCCCAGAGGTATATCCCGAATCGAGAACAAACTTGCTAATGTTCCCCCTTCATTATTTCCCGCTGATCTAGGCCCGTGGTCTCGATATCCCCGACGTCCAACTTGTCGTCAACTACACCTACCCCCTCACAACCGAAGAATACTGCCACCGCATCGGTCGAACCGCCCGTGCCGGCAAATCCGGTCTCGCGCACACTTTCTTCACCGTCCATGATAAGAAAGAATCTGGTGCCCTCATCAACGTTTTGAAACAGGCTGGACAGGTTGTGCCTGCTGACTTAATGAAGTTTGGTACAACGGTGAAGAAGAAGCTGGACCCGACTTATGGTGCTTTTACAAAGGAGGTGGATATGTCAAAGAAGAGTACCAAGATTGTTTTTGATGATGATGAGTGAGGGGGATATTTGGAGGAGGGGGTGAATGGTTGTTTTCTATTTGTGCGTGTATTTTGTGGACTTTGATATTCTTATCCTATCCAGTGGTCTTCATTATCTTTATAAGATTTCTATTCGAAGTTATAAATATAGAAAAACTACAGGAGAATGCTTTTTACTTCCTACTCAGCCTTAGCGACCAAGGAAGCAATGTGCACAGATACCCCGTCAACAAATACTTCACAAGTCGTCCCGAATTCTCAATTGAGTCCAGAATTGAGTCCATGGCATTCTATGTCAACATAATCCGATCCACAGTTACAGTATCACTCCTCCACTTGCTCCATCTTACCCTCCAACCGCTTCTTAAACTCCGAGTTCATCCCATCCTCACTAAAGTTTTGGCACCACACAACCTCTTGCATGTATACTCTCTGATACTCCGGCTCAGTGCTCTCCGAAGCATCAGAAGAGGTGGATGACGCAACGACGCAGTTGTTTGGACATGAGAAGATAAGGAGAGAACCCCAGTCGAGGGAAGAGGGGGAGAAGTGGTCCACGTTGAGGTGGTTGAGAAGTTGGGGCATTACCTGTGGGGAAAGCGTGAATGAGGACGTCAGATTTACGGTTGAGGTGGTGCGATGAGTGTTGGAATATTGAAATGTTTTGAGCGGAGAGGGAAACGCAAACAACTGAGAGACCTTACCTGAAACTCAAACGTCCTCTCCTTCCCACAATTCGGACATACCGGCACGTCCTCCTCCCCCTCCTTGACACCCTCTTCACCCGTCCCCTTCGGCCTTCCCTTCTCACTAACCCACAACGGTCCAAAATTCTCCTCATCCCCATAAGACACCCTACCATACCGCAACACCTGCTCAGGATCTCTTTCAATCCGTTTCTGGAATTTAAGGAAGGCTTTGTCGACGCCGACTTGTGAGTCTTCGTAGGCTTCAGGGTCCGTGGTTGTGACGCCCAGGTCGTCGTCTTCGGAGATGGTTGGGGTTGTGAGGGAAAGGTTTTCGAGGAGGGTGGAGGGAGTGGCTAGGGATGGGGGTTCGTCTTCGGAGACGATTTCGTATTCGGGGAAGGTGAGGTGGGAGGTGGGTGGTGGAGTGCCGGATGCGGGAGTGGGGGTGGGGTTGGAACAATTGTGTTTGTGACCACCGGCGCACCAGTCGTAGACTTGGTGCTCGCGGGAACAGTAGTTCACACGTTGACATTTTCCGCAGCGTTTGGGTCCGTGGAGACCACAGATACGGCAGGTTTGTGCTGCGTGGGCGAACAATGTAAAGGAAAGATACAAAGAAGAGAATGGGGAGAAAAAGAAATCATTAACAATGTTGGGGAGACGAAAAACTACGGAAACCAGCGAGAAAAGAGATATGTTTACCTTTTGCAAAGTCGGAGCCACCAGTAAACTTGTTTTCTTCCGGCAACTGGGACCTGAATACCTTCACACTATAGAGCACCGCGCAAACATCGACGGTAAGAAAATGTATTTCTTTTCGGTTCATGAATCCACCACCAACCATAAAGAATTCGACCAGAAACGTTCCCCCACCTTGTTTTGGGATCCTTCTTCAAACACGCCCCATTTTTGCATACAAAGAGATACATAGCACGGTGAAAGGCTTCGGGTGGGTGATCTTCGGGGGTGTAAAGCTTCATTGAATAAAGCGAAGTGAACAGAACAAGAGGGTCAGAGGAGTCATGTTCGGACCAAGGTGGACCTTGATGGTCGCCGCCGGCGAGTTTATGTTAGGCGCAACAGACCTAATGAAGAGCGTTGAAGTGGAGAAGTAGTAACGTACCTGAAGGAGCAAGACCATGACTTTACTGCAAACGCCGCAGAGGAGTGCTTCGGCTGGGAGAACGCATTCGGGGTTGAGCCATATCTGTGCCAAGAGTCATTCCAAATCCGAGATGAAGATGACTGCGTCAGTTTGCGAGTTGTTCACCCGGCACCTAGCACTCTACCCCTTCCACCCTTATCAAATAATTTAGAAAACGACACGGAAACTGTTCTTAGTCTATAAAGTGGCCGTACCGGTTTGCTGCCGACTTTGTTGGGGAGGTCGCTCGGGTCATACTCGCCGTTTGGAGGAATCAACGGGTTCTCGGGATCAATAGGTTCGATAAAACCCAACTGCACCGCAGCGGATTTGCTACTCGTCTTCGCTGTCTCAGTCTCCATCGTTGTAAGCGCCGTCAAAAAGAAATAACTGCCTGTACCACCCAGTCACACCCGGCACAACCGCCAACCAGACCCCAACCCAACCCACCATGATTGATCTTGACGGGCTCTACACGATCCTCGCGCTGTCCCTCCCTTCAACCCCGCCCGCCGACCCCAAAGCCAGAGAGCAATGGATCCCAACGCCCTTACCTCTCGAAACGATTTTTGTGATGTTGTTGCAGTTGTTGCCGGATGAGAATGGGATGCGGCGTTTGAGGCGGAGTCAGGACCGTGGGGTACAAGCGGAAGGGGAGGAAGAGACTGATGACGAGTGGGGAAGGGGAGGGAAATATGAGATGGGCGTTGTGGTGGGACTACTACTGGGTGAGCCCGGAGTGTTTTTTCCAAAGGTAAGGCATGATCATTCGGGAAGGAAGAGAGAGTTGGGGTACGTGTGTGAATGGTGGTGCTGTCTTGTTTCGTGATCCTGTGCCGTGCTAAATCGATCACCTGGGCTTCATATTCCTCATGGTACCATAACGCCGGAAATACTTTCCTATCCACCAGCCTGAACTCCGCATATCGGCTCTTTACGCACTGTACATGTTCTATCCACAAACAGAAACCAATCCGTACCTCTCCGTTTTCCTCGACTACATCGATCGATACAAAAGTGAACAAGCGGCATATGCGAAAAAGGCATCATCAGCAACGGTGGGAATGAGTGGGGGGGTAGGAACGGGCGGGAAGGGAAGGGTGAATCCGGATAGGAAAGTTTCCGAGGCGGAGGTGTGGGTTGTGGCGAAGTTGTTGTTTGATGGGGGTTTGGAGGTAAGAAATCGAAGACAGATCGAGCATGGGCAGACACTTGGCTGGTTGAAATTTGTTTAATGATCATGATAAGGAACTGGGGGGGGACGAAGCGCGCCGACGAACTGGCATCACTTGTTGAATGAACTAACATATCATAACTTAACCCATCCCGATGTCGCGGAACAACAGTTATCAAAAAAAACTGCACCAGAAATCCTTTCGTTCGTCGACCCCAATTTTGTTCGGACGACTCTCCTTGAGGACCCAACATTTAAAGCCCGATTCGCCGCACTCCGGATATTATCATCAGGAGGAGACGACAGCCTCAAACTGATGACCATGCCGGGTCTTTTCTCCGACGACTTTGACGTGATTGCAGAGGACGGTGGGATGGACGCACAAGGAAATCCAGTCTCCAAATTCGCAACAAACCTCGAGGACGCATTACAAGCAGCGAAAATGATTCTAGGGGGAGTCACCATGCATGTTGTGGATGAGTCTGGGGAAGAAAAGTCGAAATGGTGGCCGCCCACAGCAGCGGAAGATTACTACGGATTCTTGCCGCCGTTTGTGACTCCGCCGCCGCCCTTACTGCCACCAAAGGATGATGAGGTAGTTTGGTTGGATCCACCGAGCTATATACATAAGATTGAGTGGGATTATGGGATGTCGCAGGATATATCGAAGAGGGATCAAGTGAGGCAGCTTATGTTGCTGGCGATGAAGACGCCGTTGACGTTGGCACAACAGCAGGTTTGTGTTTTTTTGGGAATTCTGTTCTAGACGGGCGAAAGGAATTGATCAATTGACCGAATCCTTTCTATTTTTGTAATTCAGATTGTGCTGGACGAGCTAGCGGCGCACCCGAAACTTGTTCACCAATGTGGGTTCACCCCTGAATCTCTTCCAAACCTTGTTGAGAACAACCCGACGCTGGCAATTGAGGCGTTGCTGCGGATGATGGGATCGCCGAAAATGAACGAGTAGGTTTTAGGTTTGGTGCTTTCTTTTCTTCTTTGCCATCTCACGTATAAAGATGCTGATTATACGGATGATACTCTCTTTACGTTTTCAAAGTTACTTGCAAATCCTTGTCAACATCAATATGTCGCTACACTCAATGGAGGTCGTAAACCGACTGGCAATGGCCACGGGAACTGCCGGGTCAGCCACAACCACAACTACTTCATCATCATCATCAGCGCCTGTAGCTTCGTCTTCGACAACATCATCGTCATCCTGTGCGGCTGTTGGCACGACGGGCGGTCTGCCTGCTGAGTTTATGCAAATGTACATTTCGAATTGTATTGGGACGTGTGAGACTATCAAGGACAAGTACATGCAAAATCGGCAAGTGCGACTGGTAAGTTCACGAAAAAAGGGTTGTTTCGCCAGAACGATATTGCAAATGAAAACTGTTTTCTGACTCGATTACTTTCACATTCTAAACAAAAACAGGTCTGTGTATTCCTCCAATCCCTCATCCGAAACCGTGTCATCTCCATCCAAGACTTTTTCATCGAGATTCAAGCTTTCTGCATACAGTTTTCACGGATACGGGAGGCAGCGGGGTTGTTTCGATTGTTGAAAAAGGAGGCAGATGGGTTGAACAAATAGACAAGGTTTTAGGTTATCATATGGATAGATGTATATAGGAATGCATAATCTGGCGAGTAGCTTTTTGACTTTTTGGCGCTGGTTTGTCTTCATCAAATGTATAGTAGCTGATACCAAGTCGGTGAAGGTGCGATTGCGTTTTGATGTCTGATCATGACTGTCAGTAGGTCCATGCGCATAATCGATGACAGCAAGACCAAGAAGAACAGAAGCTCCGATGAAAGCGTTTGCTCCATCGCGGTTGACACAAGTTAGCTGTTATGACCACGAAACGATCAGACTAGCCAGCCTAAGTGTCGAGCAGGGCTATCGGGCCACACACGGAGGATTAAGGAACGCTGTCATGAAAGCGGTTCATCACTTCTATCCTTTATCACTTCCTACTCTCTCCCCGTCCATGGGCTGGGCGCCGGAACGGCGATCAACAGTATCAGCCAACCAGACTTGACCGTCTTTTCACTCACTCAACTCCCTCCGCGGTCGCTACGGCGGTCTTAGAGACGGGGGGAGGGGGAGGGGTGAGGG